>PVKU01004562.1:0-43633 GCA_004027475.1 Anoura caudifer
ATAAGTGACCCCAAATAGCTGCACCAATTTTGAGAAAGAAGAACACAGTAGGAGGGATCACAATACCTGATATCAAACTGTTTTAGAAGGCCACTGTAATCAAAACAGCCTGGTACTGGCATAAGAACAGACACACAGACCAATGGAACAGAATAGAGAGCCCAGAAATAAATCCAAATCTCTATAGTCAATGAATATTCGACAAAGTGGGCAGAAGCATAAAATGGAGTAAAAATAGACTCTTCAATAAATGGAGTTGGGAGAGCTGGACAGCTACATGCAAAAAAAAAAAAAAAAAAAAAAAAAAAAAAAAAAAAAAAAAAAAAAAAAAAAAAAAAAAAAAAAAAAAAAAAAAAAAAAAAAAAAAAAAAAAAAAAAAAAAAAAAAAAAAAAAAAAAAAAAAAAAAAAAAAAAAAACCCACCACCAACTTACACCATACACAAAATTAAATTCAAAGTGGATAAAAGACAGAAATATAAGTCATGACACCATAAGAGTCCTAGAGGAGAACATAGGCAAGAAAATCTCAGATATTCCATGCAGCAATATTTGCACTGATATGTCCCCTAGAGCAAGGGACACAAAGGAAATAATAAACATACGGGACTTCAACAAAATAAAAAGCTTCTGCATGGCTAAAACATCAGCAAAATGAAGAGAACCAACCATATGAAAAAACATATTTGCCAATAATACCTTGTACAAGGGTTTGATCTCCAAAATATATAAAGAACTCACATGACTCCACTCCAATAAGATAAACAACCCAATTAAAAAATGGGAAAAGGACTTGAACAGATACTTCTCCAAGGAGGCCCAGAGACATATGGAAGGATGGTCAGCATTACTAGCCATCAGAGAGATGCTGACTAAAACCACAATGAGATAGCACTTCACACTGGTCAGAATGGCCATCATAAACAAATCAACAAACAAGTGTTGTAGAGGATGTGGAGAAAAGGGAACTCTAGCGCACTGTTGGTAGGAATGCAGACTGGTGCAGCCATTGTGGAAAACAGTATGGAATTTCCTCAGAAAACTAAAAATGGAACTGCCTTTTGACCTGGCAATTCCATTGCTGGGACTATACCCTAAGAATCCTGAAACACCAATTCAAAAGAACCTATGCACCCCAATGTTCACAGCAGCAAAATTTACAATAGCCAAGTGCTGGAAGCAACCTAAATGCCCATCAGTAAATGAATGGATCAAAAAACTGTGGTACATTTACACAATGGAATACTACGAAGCAGAAAGAAAGAAGGAACTCCTATCCTTTGTGACAGCATGGATGGAACTGGAGAGCATTATGCTAAGTGAAATAAGCCAGGTGGTGAAAGACAAATACCATATGATCTCACCTATAAGTGGAATCTAATCAACAAAACAAATAAGCAAGCCAAACATAACCAGAGACATTAAAATTAAGAACAAACTGAGAGTAATCAGAAGGGAGATGGAAAGGGATAATGGGTGGAGGGAAAGAGGCAAGGGTTTTCAGGAACATCTATAAAAGACACTTGTACAGAACCAAAGAGGGTAGGATCAAGGGTGGGAAGTGAGGATGGCTTGGGTGGGTGGGATGGTGATGGGGAAATGGAAACAACTGTACTTGAAGAAGAATTAAAAAAAGTTAAAATAGTAAAAAATATAATTCAATAAAAAATAAAATAAAACTTATGAACTGGTCATTTCTGCCATTTTTCATTATTATTTTCTTACCATGGTTGATCACAGGTAACTAAAACCATGGAAAGTAAAGCCATGGATAAGTGCAGAGACCATATTCAAATAAGAGTGCCATTTTAATTTTGGAAGGTAGGAATCCGAATTCAGCCATCTCATCTTCCCATTTTGGTCTCACAGTCAGGCCTTTATCTACTCTACTCACTAGTGAGAGGCAGTGACCAGCTTGCATTCGGGGATTCCCATTATTGGGTTCATTGTCAGGAATGAATTAATTGACATAGCACCTTCCCTTTGTTAGGATCTTTGCTAAGCAAGACTGTCTACCATGTAGTAGTTCAAAAACTCTGATCTGTAGGTTGTTTCCCAGCAGTGTGAAAACAAGAAGACACATCAGATTTCATCTCTTAAATAACAGTACAGAAACAGCTCTGCCGATATCACTCCAAATTCGATCAGACCAAGTTCATTCTAATAATTAGGCTGTTTAAATTAATTTCCATAAAATTATTTTTTAATTTCATAAATTAGGTTTTAATGGAGACCAGTGATGCTTTGGAATGTGGCAGTCTGTGGACACACCTCTACTTGCAACTCAGGAATGCCACAGCATGACTTAGGTGTCTGCAATTTTGCCTCTTGTGTTTCCCAAAATTAGGACTCATAAGACTGCAGAGGGCTTTCTGAGTACATTAGTTTATGTTCATGTCCTCAATGAAAATCACAGCTACAATTCCAAGAGAGATGAACATCTTTGAGGCATATTTTTATTTATTACTCACAAATAACTGGAGAATAGTTTTTTATTCCATCTCCCACAATGATACCACATAATACCATAATTGCTTTTATTTTTATGGGTATTTCTCCAATCTGAATTTGCATTCAACTCTAATTTTTAATAGTAATCATATTATAGATAAAATTGGGCATTATTTCTTCAGTAACTATCCAACCATGGGAATTTTAGTATGCTGCTATTTAGTTCTCATATTTTGATTTTTAATGGCTATTTAAATATTCCATAATGTACTATAATTTACTAATGATTTCCCTGTTATTGGTCATTTGGATTGCTTTTTTTTATTATCATAAGTAAAACTACCAGGACCAGAGAGATGAGGTTATAAACTATTTTTAAAGGCCTCTGGGGAAGATCTCAGTGTTATAATTCTATCTGTGAGAAAGTCCTAACTGTCAGAGAAGTATTTCCTAGCGTCTATATTCCTTCCTCACATTATAACTAAAAGGACAATTTTATTCTCTCTTCCTACTCCTCTTAATTATAATGTTTCACACATGATGCTTTTCATTAGTACTTAGGTATAGTCTCAATGACACACAAACAACTTAATTATATCTTCTTACCTTCTCAAAATATAATGTACAGGTGGCTTTGGTATTTCATTTTAGAATACTTCCCTAACTTGGTCCATGGACCTAAACATTTATACCAGTATAAATGTAAGAAAGCAGGAGTGTTTGTTATAGGGTATTATTTGATTAAAAATGAACAGATGAATATTCTACAATTCTGGTTAAACTTTTGAACCTGGATTTGACACATGTGCACAGTGCAAATTTTACCTGAGCAACTCCACCATGGCCTTCCCCTTCCATCCCTTTCCTCAATTAAGAATTTTTCAGGCATCTGAAAAATGTTTCTGTGTATCTACAGTGTACATACTAGGATAAAGCAGATTCTATCTCTGAACATTAGCACACTATATTAAAAGTTACACTAACGAGGTAATTTCAGTGCATTTAATCTTCTCAGCAAAAGTGTGGTGTGGTATAGTTATATTTGAGGAAACAGAGGTTCAGAGGTCATTGTCCAACAGTTGAAAATGTGGTAGAGTCACCCAGGTTGAACACTTCTAAATGTTATGAACTTTTCACTAATCTACATTGCAGCTCCCTAAGGCACAGAACACAGTCAACCTTCTAGTATCTGGGATGGCTGAACAGCGGATGTAACTCTCTAAGGATTAGGTCCTAGATTGCTTCCTCACTGGGCTGATGATTACACAGCTGCTAATTAACAGTGACTGTGCTGGGCAGGGGAGGGGCCAGGAGAAAGGGGAGCTATAGGGAAACTGTCAAAGGGCATAGGGAACATCTTGGATTGAAGTGAGCACAAGAACAAAACTGACATGTTGAAAATACTGAAGTTTATAAATCCACAGTGCTATTGATTGTGTCATACGATTATTTTCTGTACTAAGAACTATTTTATTTACCAACGTTATGGGTTGATTTGCATCCCCTTAAAAGTCCTTACCTGCTCACCTATAAAGTGGGGATGAGATCTAATGATCACTAACATTTACTGAGGGCTGACTGAACCAACCCCATCTACACCTTGATGTTGGACTTCTAGCCTCCAGAACTGTGAGATATGCATTTTTTGTTGTTTAAGCCAACTAACTTGTGGTACTTGGTTGTGGCTGACACAGAGAACTCTATTACAATACCCTAGCGATCTGGTTGCACAGTCTGCATACTTCACTATCATGCTGTGTTGCTTCTCTGCTCCTACTTCATATTGAGGTTTTGGTGAGGATCAAATGAGATAATGCATATAATGCATAACACCTGGCTCACAGTACATACCCAATAGGTGCCTACAATTGCTACTATAATTATTGCCAATGTTATAATATTTCAGGTCTGGCAGAAAGACAGTGGGTTGGTGCCTTCCCTTGTTTCATCCCATCTCAAGCCAGGCATGTCTTATTCCAAAGCAGGCCAGAGCACCTTTGATTTCTTCTTGCTCTTAGCTAGTTGAAGACAAATCAAAGTAAACACAGCAAGAAAAACCAGCTGGAGTCCATTCCCATATGTTTCCTGAATGCAGAAAACCCACTTGCAGGAAAAACACAACTCCTTTTTTTGCCTTTGCCTCTCCAAGTCAGTGTGTTACACCAGTGTTTGAACTGATGAGCTGAGCACAGCTTATGAAACAAGGAACTCAGAAAAAGCCATTGCTGGGGTGATGTGGAAGATGATGGAGGAAGACCACTCCTACGTTCAGATGTTCTAGTTCATCTGCTTTGTTACTGACTGCTGGCCTTGGTTGTCAAAATCCACACAGGGATCTAGAAATGAGAGTGGTGTGGGGAGGGAAGATGTGACCCAGGGAGGTCAATGTTGGGAGGAAGTGTGAGGGAGGGAACAGGCAACAAATATTTCTCCCTTGAGCAGGCAGAGATGACTCTTTGGAAAGCCTTATTATAAGCAAATCACAGGGCTTAATTTTTCAAAGAACAGGGAATTAAGCCACAATCATGCCTGAATGCACTGTATTGATTGCCCTCATTTAGAGAGGTTTGCCCATCTTGCAAGAATGAAGACAATCAATTGAGTTTAGAGGATATGGCTGCATGCCTCTGGCTACAGTTCCAGTCACTGCATCTCACTGACAAGATATTAACAAATTGGTATCCATCAACTAAAGCCCTGTGTACAAGATATACCATGAGATAAGTCAGTGTAATTATGGAGGGACTGAAAGATGTTTTTAGTGGAGTGAAGCACAGGAAACTGACTGGAATGCTTTCAGTAGCTCCCATGTTTGCTGGTACATTTGTGTCTTATTTGGTGTTGCACTTCAGCATGATTTCAATCTTCCTCTTGCTTTTGTTTCCAGGATGGTGGGGAAACATCATGAGTTGGATTTAGGAGATAATATTAAGGAAAAGGATATTAAAAGATTGTAGGTGCTATGCCAGATGTGGAGGCAGGGATAATTTGACTGGGCTATGCTTGAGAGGACAATTTTCTACAGATGCCAGGTACCACCGGATGCTGTCTTGGCCAAAATGACATGATCCCCTCAATGAGGTTCTTCAGAGAGGTAAGTGTGGAAAAGAAGCAAAGCAAGGCTAAGCTGCCTTAATATACTAACATGGTAGTAGCTTGCACATTAATATGAGGTAGTTAAAGAGAGCCTAGCTGGGCCATGTGTATAGCTATGTTTTTCATCACAGGTGGGCAGAGGACCTCAGTCTAATATAGAGTGTTCCTGGGAGGACAGATGGGAGGAGGGGAAGAGAGATGGGAGGGAGAAAGGGAGTAGCGAGGCAAAGGCTGTGCCCCTATCCACTTCAGCTGTAGCCCCACCACTGTGCTCCTTCTTTCTGGGAAGGCACTTAGGTGTGAGTGCTGAAGAGGAGCCAGCAGGCCCCGTAGAGAAGGTGCTCATGGTGCCAGCTGGGAATGAATATCTCTAGTACAGCACAGGAACACAGCTTCCCAAAGATTTGTCCCCTGCAAAGCCTCCACCATGCTGCTGGTGCATGGTCCTGTTCTGCTAGTGAGCCAGAAGGAAGATACTGGGTGGGGATGTGTCTAGGATGCCTAGTACAAATTCTTTGCTTGTGGGAGGGCTCACTAATGTGTTTCTGGAAGGAACAGGTCAATCTAACTGAATATGCAATACAAGTCTCATTAATTATGTGTCTATGGCTGGTGAGCCTCTTTAGGGAGAGCTAATAGCAGTATCAAGGGTGCTTGGTTTTGTCCTATGGGTCAGTTACCTTCCCTCTGTTTCTATGATTGCAGGGTATGATGGGAACCCAGCCCTAGCTGCTGCTGCTGCTGCTGCTGCTGCTGCTGCTCAAATGTGTGTGGGGAAAAAAGGGAATAGGTAGAAAGTGCAGGTGGTTTGGTCCAAAGTCATAACCCTACCAAGTGCTAAAGACCATACCCTAAACACAGTGTGGTGTGGTGAACAAGCACTACATTTGAAATCAGAAAGAAATGGGATCAGGTCCTGGGTTGGTTTACTTCTCATTTGTGTGTGTTCTGAGATAGGTTCCTCAAGTTCTCTGAATTATGTTTTCTTTCATCTAGAGCAGAGATTGTCAAATCCAGCCCACTGCCAGTTTTTGTAAATCAAGTTTGTTGAACACAGATGTGCCCATTTGTTTACATCCTGTCTCCGGCTGCTCTCACACTATAATGGCAGGGTAAAGTAGTTGCAACAGAAATCACATGGCCCACAAAGCCTAAAGTATTTGCTCTCTAGCCCTTTACAGAAGAATTTTGTTGACACCTTGATGTATAGCATGGAGATGGCGGAATTCTTGAACATATAGTCTTAACAGTGAGGATCCTGTGAATTTATCTTTTCTTCTGTGAAACTATGAGGCATACTATAAATGTTGCTGTCTGTAATCATGATGCATAAAATGTCTGTGGGGTCCATTTCATCTATGAAGGTAGAAGTAGGGGCAGAATTTTGATTACTGGTGCAAATAATTTGATTTGAGAGGTGCAAAGAAAGCTTCAGTGACCAAAATCAACTCCCCTGGGCACATGCACACTGACTGAATTCCAGCCATGAACAGTTCAGTTTTCATTTTAAGCCTTCATTATCCAGGTTGATTATGTCTCTATTTAAAAAGATTAGGGAAACAAATCCTCTGGGAAAGGCAACATATCCAGGTGTTATCATTTACCAACACATGTGTGTGAATTAATTAATTGGATGTATTTTCGCATTGATGCTGGTTGAGATTGGTGTAAGGGAGGAATGAAAATATATGGAAAAGGTGATTTTGAAACTCTTGAGCAGCGTCTTGTAAGCCAGGGGAGGAGCTATTGAAAGCAACAACAAAGGATGCAGAGCTTAGAATCAGGTGCCACTAGAAGAGAAAGGATTGAGACCAAAGGGATGAGAGAGCAGACTGAAAAATTCTCTCTAAGTTATTTGCTTCTAAACACATTCTTTATACATAGTGTGTCTTCAGCATGAAGGATGCACTATTTCTTTGCTATGAAAAAGGTTTTAGTATTGTTTCTTTATAAGTTTTCAGTGGGGAAGAACTCCAAAAGCTGCCCGCTAGAGAACACAAATGAGTTCTTGAAAATTCCCAATGTCCTCTTCACAAATTCTGACAAAGGTTTGATTTTTGGATTCAGACAATAGACTAAAAAGTTAAAGAAGAGAGAAGATTCACATCCTCAGTTCTTTCTTTCTAAAGGACATCTATTTTTAATCTTCCTTAAATGTCCACCACTTTGTCAACAGCACTACCTTGTCAATTCTTTCCTCCTATTGGTATTTCATTAGTTGCCAATGGAACGATTCCAGGTTGACAGGGTAGGAAAGAAAATGTGTGTTGAAATTGCAATTGGCATATTGAGAAATATTTGGGGGCTGGTAACTGTGCATTCCCCTCACCAGGAAACTGGAGAGTAATTCGTATGACAAGCTAAGCAGCCTGTGAATGACAAAACACAAACAAGGAATAAAGGTCAGAGCAACTGATTCTTAACACACTTCTACTTATGCATGGAACACTCAGTGATGGGGCATTAATTAGCCCAGCACCATGATGCAGAACAAACAAAGAAAGTAATGAGTCAACTTTGCAGTAGTCCTGGAAGGTATGGAACAAACTGCATACTTGGATCTGCTCCCTGAGAAAAGCCAGGGGGAAACATCTTTTCATTCTGCAGCATCTTAGTTTTCTATGGCTGCTATAACAAATTACTAAGACTTAGTGGCTTCAAACAACACAAACTTGAGATCAGAAGTCCAAAATCAAGGTTTCGGTAGGACTGTGTCTATTTCCTTGCCCTTTCTTCCTTTCACAGGCTGCCTGCATTCCTGAGTTCATGGGCTGCTTCTACTAATTTCAAAGGCAGCAAGAGTGGGTCAGCTTCTTCTCACATGATATCACTCTGAGCTCCTGTTCTGTCTCCCTCTTATAAAATCTGGGCCCACTTGTCCCGCTGGGATAATCCAGGATAATCAATCTCCCTATCTTAAAGTTTGCTGGTTAGCAACCTTAGTTACTTCTTGCCATCTACCATAACATATCCACAGGTTCTAAAGACTAGGATGTAGACATCTTTGGAGGTCATTCTTCTCCCTTCCACATGCAGGAGGGGAGCTAATATAATGTTGAGATATGAGGCTGAATATTGACCAGTTCTACTGAAGATATCTGTGCAGAGATGAAGGAAGTATGATGGAGATACAGAGCACCCAGATTTCTTCAGAAAAAGAAACAAAGCAGTCAGTGACATTATTTGATGAACCACTGTTGGCAAAGTATTAATAAAGGGGTCCTATTTAGTGGTGAGAGATCAATAGTGGGGTAATCAGAACTCTTATCAACAGCTGCTGTGTGACACTAGTTGTGGAGAAATGGCTAGTCCATGGATGAGAATCTCCAACCCAAGAGTTATTAACAGGTTGAACTGATTGGCTTATATCAATTAAATAAAATTGATAGTATATATAGATGTAAAATGTTGTTCTTACGTTAAAAAAATCAACTGTATGATTACAGGAAAGAGAAGAGTGCTTTGATGGGAAGGAGGGTTTTAGCTGATCACCAGCTTAATGTGAAAGAATAATAGTAATTAATATCAGTGAGTAAAAGGTAAATTCAAACTCCAGATGCATAAGAAGTAGAGTCCCAGATGGAGGGCAGGGCAGATGTTTTTGATGTTTGGTGAGACAGTACCTAAACATGAGCTGGTTGAGTTCTAAAGTCCACTTACAGGAGCATACTTGCAATGTTGTGTCTAGAGGAAGGGAGGTAAGCTGATCACAAATCTGTGAAATATCACATCTAGGAAACAAGATGTGTAAACTCGATTCATGGGGCATACAGCAATGGTGATATTCAGGGTCAGGGGGAGGGTCTACTGAGTGTTCCAGATGGTGACTTGTTTGGGCACAAGTCCTCTAAGTGCTATTTCAGAACACTTTACCAGTTAAAAACTATACTATTTGTATTTATTCACAGCCCTCACCTCCCCAACATCTCCCTTAAAGAGTATGTTTCTCTGCTCCATTGATACTGGGCTTGGCTACGTGAATTGCTTTGAACTTATGCTAGGAGGAATATACTTGTCCACCCCTTGACCTTTTGCATTTCAGTCATGGCTGTGAGAAGAATATGCCCAGTGTATCCTGCTAGGCTCCAAAGAATAACAGACACCTGGAGTAGAGCTGCCCCAGCTAGCCCACACATCACATTTTCACCTTCTGGCTGAAAGAATTGCTCCAGTCAACTCAGAGTTCTGTGGATGCAAAATAAATGCTTAGTGTTGCCACCGAGTTTTGACAATTTGTTACATAGCATTTTTGTGGTCAAAGCTGATTGATACAATGACATTAAATACTCTCTTTCAATCTGAGGGTATGTTATGTCTTTCTATTTTCATAGGGCATAGTTGTATTTGTTCCAAAGGCTTTCTGAGTTTTTAGTAAATCTTCACTGTGTAGATTCCTGATATTAAGGAAGACATATATGATTTTAAACAAACATCCTATAACTGAAATATTTAATATGTCTTTATCCAGATGGAGAATTTTTACATGCTGATTTGAAAAGTACAGTTATAAGTACAAGAATGTTCAGTGCAACAATGTCTGTGTTAAAAAAGGTGGGATGGGAGAACACATTTGCTGATACATCTGATGGGGGGTTAATATTCAAAATTTATAAAGAACTTACAAAACTCAACATCAAAACCCAAACAACCCAATTAAAAATGGGCAAAAGACCTGAATAGACACTTCTCTGAAGAAGACATATAGTGGCCAATAGACATATGAAAAGATGCTCAATGTCATTAATCATCAGAGAAATGCAAAGTAAAATGACAATGAGATATCATCTCACACCTGTCAAAATGACTATCATCAATAAATCAACAAACAATAAGTGCTGGCAAGGTTGTGGAGAAAGGGGAAAACTTCTGAAATGTTGATAGGAATGCAGACTGGTGCAGCCACAGTGGAAAGCAGTGTGGAGATACCTCAAAAAATTAAAAATGGATCTGCCTTTCGACCCAGCTATACTATTTCTGAGAGTACATCCGAAGGAACACAAAACACTAATTTGAAAGAACACAAGCACCCTTATGTTTATTGCAGCATTATTTACAATCACCAAGATATGGAAACAGCCCAAGTGTCCCTCAGTAGATGAGTGAATATAAACTATTGGAAATTTACACAATGGAACGCTACTTGGCTATAAAAAAGAAACAAATTTTACTTTTTGCAACAGCATGGATGGATCTGGAGAACATTATGCTAAGTGAAATAAGCCAGTCAGAGAAAGACAAATACCATATGATTTCATGTACATGTGGAATCCAATGAACAAACTGAACTAACAAGGGAAATGGGGACAGACTCATAGATGGAGAGTAGGATGACAGCTGGAGGGAGGGGGGTTAGGGGGTGCAGGCGAAAAGGAAAAGGCACTCATGGACACGGACAGTGGTGTAGTGATTGCTGGGGGGTGAGTATAAGGGGATTAAACAGTAATGGAAAAAATACAGTAAATATTAAATAAATGAAAAGAGAGCTTAAAAAAGAGGGGAGGGGGAAGAAAGTACGCATGTATTAGAGGAACAGCTTCAAGAAATATGGCACCGTTGTAAAAATGAATAATTTACCACCAATTAAAATAATTGTCCATGTTTTATTTCAGCCAGGAACACAAATTACATAGAAATATGCATAGCGTTTTAATAAAAAAATGCCAGCACAATAAGTGTGTGCATGTGTATATATGTGTGCACATATGTAAGATTCAAAACAAAAAAGTCTCAGAGGACAGTGGAAGATATCAGCCATCTTTAGAGAATGGTATTGGAGGAAAGAGGAAGGGGAACATTTTGTTTTTTGATGTATATACTTAACATAAGAAAAGAGAGGAGATGGGTTCTTTTAATTTTTCTTTTTTTTCCATATTTTCCAAAATTGCAATGATGAATATGGCTTGCTTATACTTATAAGTTAAACCTTTTTATATGTACACATTGTTAAATGCTGTTGGGTGTTTGTGATATCCTAGAATAGAAAAATTGACTAATATTACTGGCTGGAGCAGAGTCAAGACAAATGTGTACATCACAGTTTTTTTTTTTTTCAGGAAAGCTCTGGGTTCTCATTGTAATAATGACTTTTTCTTGGAATAATGATAAAGAGCAATCTCATTTTCCTAGCAGAAGAGAAGCCCGAATCCACAAGACTGAGAGAAAAAAAGCACATCCAGACAAACAAAATGTAAATTGATGAAATGTAGAACAAGAGAATGTGAAGCACTAAAATAAAATGAAAATCTGTTTTGAAAGCAACAGACAATGCAACAGGAATTGACAATGCAGAAATGGATAATAATAATAAAGAACTTTTAACAGTTTTATCAGAAAGGGATAAAATATTGAAGGGGAAATTACAGATGGCTATAGGACATAGAGCAGAGAAATAGAGATGCAGCATAAAAGTTACAGTTACCTTGGGGGGTGAGAATATTCCTGAATATTTTCTCATTAGCAAATACCACTAACTTCTAATGGGAATAGTCTAAGGTCAGATAATCAGTTCATGGGAATTTCTAAGCAGCCTGTGCATTTGTACTTCAAAAACTTCAACACCTCCTTACTGATAAGTGTAAAGAGGAGGAGATAAAGGGTGAACTTTCTGAGGTTCAAGGGAGGGAATGGGTCACATAATAGACAGCATCATGTAGGGGTGGGTTACATGGATCTTATAAAGGAGAAATGTTGAACCTCAGACCCCAAGAGGTCCAAAATATTACCTTGAGACTCTTCCACTGCTGCTAATACTCACTGTAAACACGAGTAAACTGAATGGGTAGTCAACTGTAGCTAGAAGCTACTTCACTCTTTCTTACTGCTGGTCCATACACCCAGAGAAGTGATGGCAGCAGGGCTGGGAAGAGAGGGGAGTGCCTTGAACTCAAGATCCCAAATTTACCAGGGGGCCAGCTCCTGAGTGGGGGAGATTGCCAACAATATTCTGGAAAAAAAGGAAACCCAGAAGTACTGGAATAGACAAAAGCAAACACCTGAGTACAGGGGTGGGCAAAAGTAGGTTTACAGTCATTCATATGGAAAGACATGCAAGTTATGATTAGAATACAAGAATAAACTCTGTGTTTCACCTACTCACAACTATAAATCTACTTTTGCCCATTCCTGTATATAGATGGAAAGGCTCAGAACATTCTGGCAAAATTAATAACATATCTATACTTGGCCATATTCCAGGGGATGTTTGAATTGTAGTGATAGATACAAAATCTCAGAAGCATAAGCAAAAGAAAAAAATACACATTAACCACAAAAGAATAAAAATCCAAATTGAGCTAGGCCTTTCTTGCAATGCTAAATGCCAGAAACCAAGGAGGAAAATGTAGACAGGTCAAGAGGTCAGTGTCTGTGCTGCTGCTGCTGATGTTACATAACAAATTGTCCCAAGATGTGGCTTAAAGCAACCATGTCTTTACACTCACAGATTCTGAGGGGGTCAGGAATTTGGGGATGGCACAGAGGAATGGCTTGTCTCTGTGACATTTCTGGGGCCTGATTTGGAACGACTCAATGGCTGCGTATGACTCAAGGGCTGGGACTGCATAAAATGTAATGGTTATCATTACTACATTAGGAGCTTCAGGTAGACCTGACCAAATGAACAATGTCATTTCCTTTGCCCTATACACTTGTTGACTTGTTCACTTCCTCTCTACAACCAGAGATTCGCAGGTGAGACAGAATATCAACTAGGATAATTGCTTTCATTTCCCCAAAAGTCTAAGTTCTGGATTCTTCTTTGTAGCCACAAACACCTTTTTCTTTCTGTAGAATGCAACAATACTTTTAGCTTGGGCTTCAAGGTTTCAGACTATCCCTACCCAACCTGTCCATCTGAATTCTCATACCATATTTCCTCTACCATGACCCATCCAGGCTAGTCTCCTTACAAACCCTCATGTGTTCCCATGTACCTCCTGCTCAGGGTATATTCACTCACATCTCAATGATTTTGGGTCAATGCAGTGAAGCACAAACCATTCCCATATTCGCTCCCCATTCTTTAGTGTCTGCTACATTTCCTAATATCAGCCATCATCATTTTTGGTACCTCCCTTGAAAATGAGTTGTTTAAACCATACAGCTAGGACTTGACTAGTCATTAGGCATCAGACTATTGGACATTTCCTGAGCTTTGGTATTGTGTCTGCTATTAAACTGTAATTTCTTGGAGAAAACAAAACCAAGTATGGAAGTATATTTTGTCCTACTTTCAGAGGAAAAAAACTCCCAGCATCTCTATATTCTATTTTTGCATTTCTGGGCATACAAAGGTGCTGTTAACACCTCCACTACCACTTCTTCTACATGGGGAGAGCCCATGTAGAAGAAGCCCATTCATTTCCCCTTGCCTTGCTTCCAAACGTGAACTGGATCATTCTACAGTTAAAAAGCAAAGTCACCAGGTTGTCCATGCTTACTCAGCATTTTAAAAAACTGTATCATGCTGTGTTTTGTACTGTGAAATTTGATCACTTCAATGCTTCCAGTTTATGAAATCTGAAAAGTGCTATGTAGCCCCAAGCAGCCTTCCAGAGTAGGGTCTTATTATTTTAACTGTTGAATAGATATTCCTAAAAATGTGTGATATTCTTTTTTTAAAAGATTTTATTTATTTATTTTTAGAGAAAGAGAGGGAGAAAGAGTGAGAGAAAAATCAATGTGTGGTTGCCTCTCATGTTTCCCTTACTGGGGACCTCACCAGCAGCCCAGGCATGTGCCCTGACTGGGAATTGAATGGGCACCCCTTTGGTTCACAGGCCAGCGTTCAATCCACTCATCAGCAGGGCAAATGAGTGATATTCTTGATGAAAGATACATGACATGTCTTGATGCATCCAGTGAAATGACTTCAAAATCAAAATGCCGTGTGAACATACTTATGGCCCTTCTGGAACTGCCATCTGGCTTTTATGGAAGAGCAATTTGTCCAGTTCTTTTGTCAGTAGGGACTTACCTAGACTTACCAGAGGAATGAGACTATTTTCTTCTTGAGTTGCAACACCATACCTTTATCATTCTATAAGTGAGGAGCATTTGTCTTGCCCTCCTAATGGCAATCAAAGGTCCTTGAAGGTATAGCCCTGTCCTTCATTTCTCAGTGTCCCCCAGTGCCAGGAGCATAGCATGAGCTCAATAAATATTTGTTTGATTTTTTTAAAATAAAGTATGTATTGATGAAAAAGGGAATCTTCCTTGGGGTTGATACTTTGAAACAAAAACAGCCACAACAACAACAGAAATCAAGTTGCTTCTTGAAAGAAGGAGATTGCATCTAGAGAGACCTCAAGTGTGGAAGTGCTTGAATTTGGGGACAGGTTAATATGAGCAGCTGGAGTTCAGTGCCTGCCCGACCTCCAGCTTCCTATGTCTGAACTCAGGGTCATCATATACAGAACTGAGATGTTGAGTCTTTATTTTCCTCATTTTTCTATCTGGACACCTTGAAAAACTTCATTATTCATTGCAGAGCAAACAAAGGAATTTCATCTTTGTAAAGTAAGATGAGATACCTTTCTCATTTTGTTCCTTCTAGAAATTAAATAGAAAAGCAAGCTTTGTTTTTCTGGTTTGAAACGAAAAAACTGCATCCTGTTCTCATCTGCAGTGGAGGGTAAAATGGATGATATTCTTCAAACTAAGTGCTGAAATGTGCTGCAAACGCACAGCCTGGCAAACCTGCCCTATTACAGTTTTTCCCTTAAAAACTTGTAAAACTCTAAAATCAAGCTCAAGAATACCCCATTAAGGTTTTCATTTTATTTTGTTGAAAGTAACAATCCACTTAAATTCAGAAAATCTGGTAAAATTATTCAAAATATCACTGTTGGAGGTTCCCCTTTTGTACCTTGAGGCAAATTCTCTGGCAATGCATATTGGAGACAGAGCCAACAAAAATCCTCAGGGGGCCTCTCCATACCTACTCACTGGTTTCCTTCCATTTGCAGGTGATTTCCAATCCACCTCTCTTTGACAGCCTGAGGGAGCCCCCTCGCCCACCCCCAGACTCCTCAGACCTTTTACATTTTGTATTTTTTTCCTGAGTGGAGATAACCACACTTCAGTTTCCGTGGGTGTCAATAGTAATACCATATTGATGGGTATTTTCTTGAATGTCTTTATATTAAAGAAATCCTGTGCTTATTTGTCACCACTGAGACAGAGTAAGATGTGCCTTCTTCATCATTTCCAAGGGTAGAATCAGTTTTGTACTTAGAATCTTACAATGAATACCTCACCCTCTGAAATGCATTGCACTACCTACCCTCAACACTTCATTCACCTCAGCCTTCAGTCTGCTTTCTTCAGACAGGGCTAGCACTTAACTTCCATGGACTGGCTGGAAATATTTTCCATGATGCTATTTAGTTCTATCTGGGTAAGGTATATTATCAATTGGCAAATAATAAAGGGTGAACAATGATGTGTACTTTCTGATCTAAAACCAGAGAGTGTGTGGAGGGAACACCTGAAGCTTAACCAGCTTCATGTTAAGAAAGCCATAACTGCCTTTGTTGCTCCTCACTTGATCTATTTCTACATGGTCTGCCATTTGCCTGATGTTTGCTCAGCACCTGCTAAGCAAAGAGCTTTCAAAAAATGTTGAAAAGGAAATCAATATCTCTGCCATTTAGACAGCCTCTCACTATTCAGTGACATTCACACAGTGCTGGGGAGGAAAGCTGGGGATCAATGTGTCTTAGGGACCTAGAGAAGGCATTTGGTCAATCATCTAAGCAATCAATGGAGTTCAACTAGTTGCTAACCTGGATTCAAGTGACACTGTTTTTATAAAACTCACTTGAAGAAACAATCCCACCTACCTGCATTTCTCTTATAACATGCCTCTCTCCAGCTGATGATACATACCACCTTATTATCCTATTATAAACCAATAATTATAAAAATTTCAAAATAACATTACATGCAAGATATTGCAGAATTATATATCTAGTCTTTTCAGTAATCTTATAACACTGTATTAATATTGTTACAGCTTTAAAACATGTCTGTGAATTCTAGGGTGGCCTGCCCATCAGGAGCTAGGGCCTCTGTCTCTTTCCTTGTTCTAAGTGGGCCTGTGACTGTTTCAACCAGTAGAGCTTGGTTGAAATGATGCTATCTGACTTCTAATATTGGGTCAGAAAAGGCCATCTAGTTGTTTTGATCCAGGGAAACGAGTTACCATGTACAGAAGTAAAACTAACTTGAGACCACAATGCTGGAGAGGCAGTGCAGAGGTGCATTGGTCAATGTCCTTGGCTGGGCTCCCAGCTGGTGCTGTGTGAGTGGCCCATGTAACTGCAACCGTGTGAGACACCAAGTGGGAACTACTGAACTGTTCCCTTATTCTTGACTCACAAATATAGAGCAAGTAAAATTCTTGTTGTTTTACATGTCTAGGTGTAGGGGTAATTTGTTATATAGCAATATTAACCACTACAATTATCTATCATTTTATGAGTGAAGAATCTGAGCTTCACAAAGTTTGAGTAATTTGTCCAAAGTCACACAATTTCAAAGTTGCTAGTTTTATACCATATTTATCTCAGTCTAAAACCAATGTTCTTTACTCTATATCAATACTTTTCTAATTAGCCTGTTAATTGCAGGGGACACCCACCATGATTTAGGGTGTGAAAATAAAAATGAAATATTGCTATTTTACATACTTCCTTGATTATCCACTTGGTGGCAAAGATCTTAATCCCAGGTTCATGAGTGTGTGAATGGAAAAGTACTGGTCACATCATTCTAGATCCTCTTGACTTATCTCAGGGAAAAACCCTTGGGTGCTCTGCCAGGGTGCTCCACTCCTCACAGGCACCTTCCCATTGGCCTTCCCAGGTCAATCTTCACTATCAGCCTCTCTGCCAAAAAGTTAGCCATCTCTATTCTTAGAGCAAAGAATCAAAATCGTTGACCACCATGGCCATAGACACAGTCCTGCCATAGTAATCTCATTTGATTTTTATCCTCATATTGGGAGGGAAGTACAGCTAACCGCATCTTGTGGGTGCAGAAATCAGGGCTTAGTTAAGTGACCTGCCCAAGTTAATTGGTAAATTTAAACTCACAGTTTTCTGATTCACATTTTACTGTGCTCCTTCCCATTATCCTCAAAATATCAAATGTTAAACAAATGAATTATAGTTCAACAGTCCTAGGGTAGCTGGTGCTTTCTTATTTTGATGACTGTGGTGAGAAGTATTATTCCCACTTCAGGAGGTACCTGATACCCCAAGCAAAGTTGTTTCCCACCTAAAAACCTTCTCTGGAAAACCAGAGTGCCCATACATGGTTCTCCCAAAACCCTAACCTTGAGAGTGTGCTGGCAGAAGTGATTTCAGGCACAAATAATTTGTATTGATAAGTAGTATTGACAAGCTCTGTTACCTGGGGCAAGTTATTTAACCTCTCCATTTCATCAGGTATAAAGTGAGAATGTGAACCACAAGAATTTGAACATGCTGTGAACTTAATATGGATACACAACTATCTGGACTGAAGTCATAAATATATGACATGACTTATAAAGACATGCATAGCAATAATAAAAATAGCAAATACTAAATAACTTACTATGTACTCAGCACAGCACTTCGCACTTTACACTTATTTAATTCCCATTTACAGATGAGGACATAGGGCTTGCCTGACTGTGGTCACAGTAGATGAGGTGGGATTTGAACCCTAGCTATTTGGCCCCAGAGACTATGCTCTTAAGCCACTTCTAAATATTGCCAAATAAACATGAAGACAATAAATGTCATAGGAATTCAGAGGGGAGAGGACATTTCCATGTGTAATGATCATCATACTCCTGTTTTCTCTATGCCTGTTGCCTGATGCCCTCTCTCCATGGGCATCTGTGTCCTGACGTCATGGAGGGCTGAAAGTGATGCTTCAAAACACCACAAAATGTGAAATATGAGATTCTGAAAAAAATAATTACATACATTTGGAGCATAAGCTGTGATGGTTCTATTTCCCTTTCTAAAACTTTTTATTTTTAAATAATAAGCCCAAATAGTAAAACTAGTTCATACCACATTTTAGCACACTTGGTTTATCATTTTTTAATCTCCCACCCCAACATTTTTTGAAACCATTTGACAGTAAGTTGCAAATAGCATGGCCCCTTAAGTTTAAGTATGTCAGTGTGTATTTCCTAAAAACAATCATGTTCTGTTATATAACCACATTTCAATAGTGAAAACCAGTAAGTGAACATTGATAAAATGCTATGATCTAATCTTCACACTTTATTCAATTAATGTCCCATTAATATTCTTTATGGCAAAAAAAGATCCAAGTTCTAATCTAGCATGATTTATATACTCTTTAAAGGGAAAATATTACAAACTTTACATTCTTAGAAAAGCCAAAGCCAAAGATAATATAAGGTAAGGTTCTTTTGGAAGACAGTAGCTAAGAGGACTATAAGCAAACACAACTACTGTATATATAGTAAAATAAAGGAAGAGTTCACAGAACCAAGACAGTGAAAACTACAGTGGGCCACCATTAACCATCTAGCAGGTCAGCAACAGTGAATATTGTACATAGTTGTGTTGCTTTGCATTCTCAGCATCCCTTAAAGCAGTGGTTCTTAAATTTAGAAGCAGCATCAGAGTCTTCTGATAAGCTAGTTAAAAAACAAATTGTTGGGTCCCACCTCCAGAGTTTCTGATTCTGCAGGTCTGGGGATGGTAGTGCTGAGAGTTTGTATTTCTATCAAGTTCTCAGATAATGATGTTGCTAGTTCACATGACCACAATTTGAGAACCATTGTTCTAAAGAAACCTATGTCCAATGGTGCACCTACCCAGGAATTTCATACAATGGCTTAATCAATGATCTCTTACTTATCAAATCCAATACCCTATTCTCAATTCCATTTGACCTTGTGACAGAGGTGGATATAGGGGAATTTCTCTACTTCTCTACTTGGAGGCCTCATGTTTTTGCCAAGATACTGGAGTTGTTTTGGAAAATACTATTTATCTGGGAAGTCCATTGAGTGTGCCACTTTCAAGCAAGATGTTATTTGTGTTAATCAGAAACACACACACAATGTAGGTTGGTCTCTGTAAATTTCCTGAAATCATGATAGAGATAGCTATGACCTGAAAAGGTTAAGCAAGTTTTGAAAACTCAGGTAGTGTATAAAAATTTTTTCTTCTATGTCATATGAATTCAAGTGTTAAGGCAGGGAACCATGTCCCAGACAGAACTGAGTCTTTTTCATCTTTCAATCTCTGTATCTTAACTGTAGCACATTAAAACTATGACTTTGGGCAAGTTTCTTAACCTCTCTGTATCTATTTTCTCATCTATAAATGAGGGATAATAATACAATTTACTTAGGGTAGATTAAATTATTGTTCAGCAAATAGTTTTCCTTTCTCCCTCAACTTATGTGGGTGCTTCCCACCCATTGATTATAGGCTTGGTCATGTCACTTGCTTTGGCCAATAGAATATGAGTATAAATATGGGGGCTAAGAAAGCCTTGGCCATAAGTGCATCATTTTTTTTCCTTTGGGAATTTCTGACCTATGTCAGATAACCCACTGGGCACAAAATAATAAGATAAATTGAACTATTAAGCCTAACTCTTAGCCAAACCATATATACAATAATGAAAATTAAGTATGTTTTATAAATTTTGTGTGTTTGTTATATAGAAGTAGCTGACTGATACACAACCTTATATTACTATTGGACAACATATGGGGATTGACTGAGGGAGGGGAAGAGGTTGGAGTTGGCTGGAGTTGGGAAATGAGGGAAAAAAAGTGGGAACAACTGTACTAGCATAAACAATAAAATACATTGTTGAATACAAAAAAGATTAAGACAACAAATGCAAAAGTTTCAGAACAGTGCTCAGCATGTAATGTTCTGTAGGTATATATTATACCTGGTGCCTTAGATCATTGAGAAGGTTTTGATAACAGGAAAGAAGAAACCTTTTCCTGACATCTTGTATCCAAGGTCTTTCTTATGTCTTAGAATTTAAGACCTGGATTCTAGCTCACATATTTGATCTTGACCCAATCACTTTATCCAATGATAAAGCAACCATTTATCCAAGAGATTTGAACACTTCTGCCAATCTCATAGGTTATTTTTCTTTTCTTTTTTTCAAACCATATCACATGACTGACATTAAGATACTTTGAGATTTTTAACCTGTCTTCCAGAATAAAAACTATCCTGAGTAGTTTTTATTCAGTGTCCCAGGGTCTATTTGGTGCAGGTATTTTCACAAATACCCCTGCTTATGTGGAAAGGGACTGGACCTTATATCGGGTTTTCAAACTGGTCACAAAGTTTAATTTGACATTCTTTAATGATATGTTCAGTTTCACAAACTATGCTTTACTTGTCAGGCAGGTCTCCTCTGAGAGTGGAAGAAACAGTGAATTTGTCAACAGCAGACCAGGATGTAAGAGATAGTTCACAGCTCAGCTTCTTTTTGGCTGTGACCTGGAAAAGTTATTTAGTTTCTGGGTAAAATAAAGGTGATTCTTATAAAAGTATAAACTGTACAGGGTTATTTGAGAATCCAATAGTGGGATGAAACCTATTTTAATACATTTTTTGAAGTAAGTGTAAAGCAGAACAACCCACATGGAGTGTACATGTTGGAAGAGTTCATCTGATTCTAAATCAGGCATGCTGTTTGAGCCAGGAATTCCCCTTCTAGATCTACATGTGATCTTTGGGTGCTTGCCTATTATCCATTCTCCATTTTCTGCTTCTCACTACAGAGACTAAAATAGCCCCATGCATGTTTGCCCAGCTTTCCTGTGACTTGGGAAGGACATGAGCTGTTCTGGCCACTGAGCTATAAGTGGGGCAACTGGGAAAGATTTTTTTCCTCTCCATGAATAAAGGAAGAGCTCTTTCTCACTTTCCCAGCCATCCTTCTGCTTCTTGATTTGGAAGCTGGTGTACAAAGATGCATGCTGTGGACCTAAAGCAACCATCTTGCAAACATGGGGATGAGGTTGAGAAAAGTGCAGAAACACCAGCCTGGAGCTGGTAGCTGCTGGTCCAGACTTGGAACTGTCAGTTTTCAAAGTCCACACTTTTTTTTACATGGGCTAATTATGACCTTTATTATTTAAGCCTTTACTATTTCTATTACTGGCAGTAAAAGAACTCTCAACTGATATACCTTCCTATAGTCAGTCTTTCTCTCTCACTCATGTGTGCTTTTACACACACACACACACACACACACACACACACACACACACACCATACACTGATATATACAGAAAGAAATGCCTAGAGCTGCATTGTCACATAGATAGCCACTGTCCACGTGGCAACTAAGCACTTGAAATGTGGTCTGAATAGAGATGTACTGTTAAGTATGAAATAGACACTCAATTTGAAGATTTAGTACAAGAATGTAAAATATCTTTCTATTCATGTACAAATTTAAAGGACAGAGTCCAAATTTATGATAACAATCACATCTACAGTGCAGAAGTGAAAGAAGAGCTTGATATGGAGAGACAATTTTTAATCTATGTAATTCTTGAATTTTCTACAATGAACATATATTTCTGTGAGTTTTAGAAATGTAGGACAAGATAAAAACAAATGAAGCAATACATGCAATCATACCTTATCAATGGTAAAGTTATGTACATGGTAGTTGTAAGGGTATAGCTTTTAAACTTCATAATCATCTGTTTTTGAACATTATATACACTTGAATATAGATACCAACCATTTTAAACCTCTACAACCTTAAATATCAGACAAGGCATAGAAAAAAATGCTCAGGTAGTATTTGCGGTAATAAAAGAGTGTCTCTGTTTTTTTTTTTCCCCAGCAGAATCCTATATGAAAAACAAGCTTGCTTTTGAATAATATTTATGAGGTCAACACCAAAAATTTTAAAAGGTTGAGATTTTAGTCCCTATGTTCATTAGCAATATTGGCCTAAAGTTTTCTTTCTTTGTTACGTCTTTATCTGGTTTTGGGATTAGGATGATGCTGGCTTCATGAAAAGAGTTTGGGTGTCTTCTGTCTTCTTGGATTTTTTGGAATAGTCTGTGAAGGATAGGGGTTAGCTCTTCCTTAAATGCTTTGTAGAATTCTCCTGTGAAACTATCCAATCCAGGGCTTTCATGTGTTGGGAGTTTTTTGATTACTGCTTTGATTTTGTCAGCTGTTATTGGTCTGTTCAGGCTTGCTGCTTCTTCTTCATTCAGTTTTGGAAGATTACATTTTTCTAGAAATTTGTCCATTTCACCTAGGTTTTCAAATTTCTTGGCAGATGGTTGTTCCTAATACTTTCTTACAATCCTTTGTATTTCTGTGTTATCAGTTGTAATCTCTCCTCTCTCATTTATGATTGTGTTTATTTGGGTCCTCTCTCTTTTTTTCTTGATGAGACTACTTAAAGGTTTGTTCATTTTGTTTATGTTTTCAAGGTACCAGCTCCTGGATTTATTAATCCTTTGTATTGTTGTTTTGGTCTGTATGCCATTTAATTCTGCTCTGATGCTGGTTATTTCCTTCCTTCTACTCCCTCTGGGCTGTCTTTGTTCTTGTTCCTCCAGTTCTTGTAGGTGTAGGGTTAGGCTGTTTATTTGAAATGTTTCTGTTTTAGGTAGGTCTGTATCTCTATGAACTTTCCTCGCAGGATTGCGTTTGCTGTTCCCCATAAGTTTTGGATGGTTGTGAGTTCATTTTCATTTGTTTCCAGAAACTTTGATTTCTTTCTTGATCTCATTCTTAACCTATTCATGTTTAATATTATGCTATTCAATCTCTATGAATTTGAGTGTTTTTGAGTTTTTTTTTCTTGAGGTTGGTTTCTAGTTTCAGTCCCTTGTGGTTGGAGAAAATGCCTAATATGATTTCAATTTTGTTGAATTTGTTGAGGCTTGTTTTGTGTCCTATCCTGCAGTCTATGTTTGAAATGTTCCATGTGCATTTGAAGAGAATATGTATTTTGCTTCTTTGGGATGAAAGGCTCTCTATATATCAGTTAAGTCCATTTGATCAAGGACATTGTTCAATGCTGCAATATCTTTGTTGATATTTTGTTTGGAAGATCTACCCATCTTTGACAGTGGGGTGTTAAAATCCCCTACTATAATAGTGTTGCTGTCTAAAACTTTCTTGAAGATGTGGAGAAAAGGGAACCTTAGTGCACTGTTGGTAGGAATGTAGACTGGTGCAGCTACTGTGGAACACAGTATGGAATTTCCTCAGAAAACTAAAAATGGAAATGCCTTTTGACTTAGCAATCCACTGCTAAGATTATATCCTGAGAACCCTGAAACGCTAATTCAAAAGAACCTATGCACCCCAATGTTCATAGCAGCACAATTCACAATAGCCAAGTGCTGGACACAACCTAAGTGCCCATAAGTAAATGAATGGGTCAAAAAAGCTATGGTACATTTACACAATGGAATAGTACTCAGCAGAAAGAAAGAAGGAGCTCCTACCTTTTGCAACAGCAGGATGGAACTGGAGAGCATTATGTTAAGTGAAATAAGCCAGGTATTGAAAGACAAATACCATATGATCTCACCTTTAAGTGGAACCTAATCAATAAAACAAGGAAACAAGCAAAATATAACCAGAGACATTTAAATTAAGAACAAATCAACAGTAACCAGAGAGGAGATGGGAGGGGATAATGGGGTGAAAAGGGTGAAGGGTTTTCAGGAACAACTGTAAAGGACACATGAATGAAACTAAGGGCAGTGGAATCAGGGGAGGGAGATGGGGATGCCAAGGGTAGGGAGAAAAGGCAGACAACTGTACTTGAACAACAATAAAGTAAAAAAAATGGTAAAATTTTTAAAAAGTTACTTATGAAGAAATTAAGGTTTTCTTGGTTGAGCTCATGTATAACTAGCAATGTATATAATTCTCTTTTCACTGGTAGAATATAGCAACTTGTCGAACATTCCAAATTCATCTTGTATCTTGCCTTTTTGTTATGCCTTGGGAGGTTTATTTTTATGCCCAACCTCTCAGTCATTGAATTTCAGATTTAATATTGATTTATTCATTTTGAGAGTTTGCCAAATACAAAGATAAATTATTTGGCCTATGTGATTAAGGGAGAATAATGTTGTTTTTTAAATTCAACACTGTGTTTAGTTCTTTAATTATTATTATTTTTAATTAAAAAGTCAGCACATGATTCTCAGCTTGCTAATGGAGCTAGAAAACAAAATAACAAAATAGTGACCACCAAGGTTCTGAAGCCAGAAGAGTATAATTTACCAGCCTGGCTGTGCAGAGGGTGGAGAGTCCACAGGATATCTTAGCTCTGCTGCCTGCTGGGTTCCACAAGTTATGATAATTGATGGTAGGGCTATACACTCAAGTCTTTCAGTGTTATTGTATGATTTTCCACAATTCAAGTGAAAACCCAGGTGGTTTTGCTTCAGTTTCAACACTGTACTCACAGCTCAGCCATGCTTGGGAGGTCAGTAACCACTTTGGATCTCATCTTCCAGGACAATAACAATGTTGGTTTGGAAGGTTATCTCCAAAATCCTTTCCAGCTTTGAACTTGCCTTCTCCTTCACTCCTTTTCTTTCCCCTTCTGCGCCACTTTCTTTCTCCAAATGTTCAGTGTAATCAGTAAAACATGTGGATTGTCTGACACTTAAAGCCACAGTTAATGATCTATATTACAGATGTCATTACTGCTATTAAATTATGTAAGTATATATTTAGCTCACATATAATTATATATTATATAATGCATAGTATATACAAAATTATGTACAATGATATATTATTATATAGTATATATCAAATTACATGCATTGATATATTACTACATGATATATGTAAATATACATATGTATGTGTATACACATACATTTAAACATACATATACATGTGTATATATTGAAATTCACATACATGGGAAAGAAGCTTATTATGGAAAACATACACATAAATTCAGACTCCAAAAACTTCACTAGAGAGAAGTCAGAGGAAAGAGAAACATAATTATATTTTCAAATTGTAATAAAACCTGTTTAAAATGTTTTATAACTGCTGCTTGCAAATTTAATTTTAGAGAATAAATGGTGAGTTTAAGTTCCCTTTTATCCTCTTTGTTTTTTCATTTTTCTGCCATCTGTAAACTAGAACTCCTTAAAAGTTGAAGTAAGAATTCTTTGCTAGCATTCATTGTGTTATTGACTAGAATTTCAGAATAATTGCTCCAGGTGTAGAGTTAGACAGAGAACTCAAGAAACACAACCTGTTAAGAAATCTCTTTTCAACATGGGAGTAACGTGCATGTATAAAAGCATGATTTATTTGGATTTATTGAGGTGGCAGTAAATAAATTTGGAAGCACTGAATTGTATTGGAAAAACAACTGAGTAAATTTTTTTCTCTGTGAAATAAATGCTATGTTTGCTAACAATCTCTTTCTCATGCATTAATATGGAAAAAGTGATTTACCAAAAAATGGTAATAGAAACCAGCAAATATCTTAATTTGTGTTATTATCCCAGCCAATATCAAATTCAGGGGAGTAGGAATGATACTGGTGGGTGTCAGTGGTAGCAGCTATGCCAATGAGCCACCTGCAATCTCAGATAGCTAGTTCTGTCTCAGGGAAGGAATGCAGAGCATCAGTCCTTCCCTGGGTATTTGGTGGGGTAGCAGTGGTGCATATGACCTAGGATTTTGTTAAATCTTTGGAGGATACAGGATATATTTAAGTTGGTCTCTGCCTTGAAGGAAATTACAGTAAGGCTGAGATACCCTAAGAAAAGGTATATGGTTATATTAAAAAGGGCTTCAGGTGTCCAGAGAAAGGGTAATTAATGAAGGCTATAGAGGTCAAGGAAGCTTTCTTGAAGGACATGGGATTTAAATTAGATTTTGAAGAATAAATGCAATTGAAATAGACTACCCTGATCCCATTGTAGCTGTGGGTTTTTATTTAGACTGCTTACACTTTATTATTCCAAAATCATAGAAGTATGATATTGGGTCATCCAGTGTAACTTTCTTTCTGTGCAGATGAGGAAACAGAGTAGGAGAGGAGTGAATATATGACATATGTGCTGAGAAGAACAAGATTGAAGTGGAATGAGGATGAAAGGAGCCCAAAGGGAGCACCCTTATGGGCTGGGGAAGGCAGTTCCACATTCTGGGCTGCTATAGGCCGCAGGTCTCTCCTGCCTCACAGGTGACTCCGACAGGAGCCCTGTACACATATGAGGTCTGACCAGAAGGTATCCAGCCATGTAATATGAAAAATAGAGATGTTTATTGAACAAGATACAAGATACAAGAAACATTGAACATAGGACAATAACACCTTAGTCCCCTTCAAAGTAGGAACCTTGGGACTTCACACAGTTCTCCCAATCTCCATCAGCTGCCCTGCTGTATTTTCCAGAATCTCACTGATGGTCTGAAATCCCTTCCCTTTCAAAGGTGATTTTAGTTTTGGGAAAAGCCAGAAGTTGAAGGGCACCAAATTTGGGGTGTGGTGGTGGTGGTGGGGGGTGTGAGTCACTTGGGTGATTAGGTGTTTCACCAAAAAACTCTGCATGAGATGTGATGCATGTATGTGCACATTGTCATGATGAAGCTGCCGATCACCAGATGCCCATAGCTGGGGCCTTCTAAATCATCCAAATAGTTCTTGTGGAGGAATGTTGAAGCTTAACACAACATTTGATGCAATTTTTTTGCTCTACTTGCTTAGTGATTTTGAATGTGATGGCCACACAGTACACATCTACAGCCCTCACTGATACTACAGTGGTTTTCATTGTTCACACATGTGCATTCCAGTCCACTCTCCTTGGCTGCCAGGTTACATCCATGTTATGCAAACCATTCTTGTTATATTAACAATGGATGGACTTTTTCTGGAAAGACTTTTTGTATGTCCAACCCCTCTCTGATTAGATGTCTCAGGTGATTATAATCTCCGGTCTCAGAGTAACAGAAGAGCAGTTTTGCCCTTCTAGTTTGCAAATCTGACATTTATAAGACAATAATAAGTTTAAGTATTTGATGAATCTAGTCAAGAAATGATTCTTGTCATAAATCATATTTCATCTCTGACTGCCTTTTTGTTTAAATAAACTTTTTTAAGTAGAAGAGCTTTAGATTTCCAGAAAAGTTGAAAGTCCAGAGTTTCCATTTACCCCAAATCTAATGTTAGTATGTTACATTTCTTACAATTAAACATTATAATTAATTAAAGCCCATACTTTATTCAGTTTTTCTTAAATTTTTACCTAATATCCTTTCTCTGACTTTTTTTTTTTTTTTTTGCTTTTGATACTTAAGCAGTTTTTAGGGGCACTGCTTTTCGAAGGAATTTAAACCTACATGATGACTGAAGATGATTGCCATTTGACCATTTGCTTTCCTAAATGCATCTTATCCTGTACTTGACCTCTAATTTTGGGTAGATTGCATGGTTGGCCTGATTTTTTACCCTCCCTGCTTTCACACTCTTCCAGTGGTCTCACTATTGGTGGAGTGTATTTCTCTGTCTCTTGACTTTGGATTTGATCATTGAGTTGCATTGGCCATATCAAGTGGGCAGGAGTGACAGTAGGCCATGAGTGAACCTAGGCCTTAAGAGGATCTAAGTGATTTCACTTGACCTCTTCTGCTTTTATCATTATCATGAGAAGAATACACCTGGGCTGGCCCAATGGTGGCAGGAGAAAGATGAAAGTCAAATGGAACAGAACCATGGTCAACTGAGTCTGGCTTAGACCAGCTCACCCCTGACACCTCACAGGTAAATGAACAATATTCAATGACTTCTGGCCAAGATAGAGGCATAGGTAGATACATTTGCCTCCTCACACAACCAAAAAAGGACAACAACAATTAAAAAACAAAAAACATCCAGAACTGCCAGAAAAATCGAACTGTATGGCAGTCCAACAGCCAAGGAGTTAAAGAAGAAACATTCATCTAGACTGGTAGGTGGGGTGCAGATGGGCAGCAGGGATGGAGAGGACTTGTGGCAAGGTGGTGGCTGGAGGATCATGGCAGGTGGTGATGGGCAGGGTAGGCACTCCCACATTTGTGTGTGGATAAACCTGGAGGAACGACTAGGGAGTGAGACAGAACACGCAACCCAGGGTTCCAGCATGAAGAAATAAAGCCTCAAAACTTCTGACTGAAAAAAACTGAGGGTGTTGCAGCAGCGGGAGAAACTCCCAACCTCATAGGAGAGTTTGTTGGAGAGACCCACAGGGTCCTAGAATGTACACAAACCCACCCACCCAGGAATCAGCACCAGAAGGGCCCAATTTGCTTGTGGAAAGCAGGGGAAATGACTGAAAGTCTGACAAGAGCCACGCAAGTGATATTATTGCCTCTCTGACTCTGCCCCTGCCGACAGCACCACAATGCAATTATATGGGTTGACCCACCCTGGCAAATACCTAAGGCTCTATCCCTTACTACTAACAGTTGTTCTGAGAAAAAAATGGCCCAGATGAAAGAACAAATCAAAACTCCAGAAAAAAATACAACTAAGAGATGAAGAGATAGTCAACCTAACAGATGCAGAGTTCAAAACACTGTTAATCAGGATGCTCAAAGAAATGGTTGAGCATGGTTGCAAAATAGAGAAAAAAGTGAAGGCTATGAAAAGTGAAATAAAGGAAAATGCACAGGGAACCAATGGTGATGGGAAGAATCCAGGACTCAAATTAATAGTCTGGAGCAGAAGGAAGAAATAAACATTAAACCAGAACAGAATGAAGAAACAAATATTCAAAAATATGAGGAGAGGCTTAGGAACCTCCAGAACAACTTTAAACATTCCAACATCCAAATTATAGGGTTGCCAGAAAGAGAAGAGGAAGAGCAAGAAATTGAAAACTTATTTGAAAACATAATGAAGGAGAACTTTCCCAATTTGGCAAAGGAGATAGACTTCCAGGAAATCCAGGAAGCTCAGAGTCCCAAAGAAGATGGACCCAAGGAGGAACACACCAAGGCACATCAGAAATGCATTACCCAAAATTCAAGATAAGGAGAGAATTTGAAAAGCAGCAAGAGAAAAGGAGAAAGTTACCTACAAAGGAGTTCCCATAAGAGTCTCAACTGATTTCTCAAAAGAAACCTCACAGGGAAGATGAGGCTGGAAAGAAGTATTTAAAGTCATGAAAGGCAAGGACCTCCATCCAAAATTACTTTATCCAGCAAAGCAATCATTTAGACTGGAAGGGCAGATAAAGTGCTTCCTAGATAAGATCAAGTTAAAGGAGTTCATCATCACCAAGCCCTTATTATATGTAATGTTAAAGGGACTTATCTAAGAAAAAGAAGATGATCAAAAATATGAACAGTAAAATGATAAACTCACAACTGTCAACAACCAAACCTAAAAAAAAAAAAAAAAAAAAAAAAAAAAAAAAAAAAAAAAAAAAAAAAAAAAAAAAAAAAAAAAAAAAAAAAAAAAAAAAAAAAAAAAAAAAAAAAAAAAAACAACCAAAAGGAAAACAAATTAAGCAAACAACTAGAAACTAGAACAGGAACAGATTCACAGAAATGGAGAACACATAGAGGGTTATTAGTGGGGAGGCAGAGGGGGGAGAATGGGAGAAAAGGTACAGGGAATAAGAAGCATAAATGGTAGGTACAAAATAGACAGGAGATGTCAAGAATAGTATGGGAAATGTGGAAGCCAAAGAATTTATGTGTATAACCCATGGGCATGAACTAAGAGGGAGAATGAGAGTGGGAAGGGAGGTGCAGGGCAGAGGGGCATAAAGGTGGGAAAAATGGGACAACTGTAATAGCACAATTAATAAAATATATTTAAAAAAACCCAATATTCAATTATTTTTATTTTTATTTTTTTAGCTTTTGAACTTTGGAAAGTGTACTGAGCTCAGTTACCTGATATATGCCATAAGGCTGACTACATTTAAAACTTTAAAAGTCTTTAAAAACTTATTTTAAAAAATTTCTTTGAGCACGGGCCTGCGAACCAAAGGATTGTGGTTGGATTCCCAGTCAGGGCACATGCCTGGGTTGCAGGCCAGTTCCCGGCAGGGGATGCACGAGAGGCAACCACACATTGATATTTCTCTTCCTCCTTCCCTTCTCCTCTAAAGATAAATATTTAAAAAAATTTCTTTGGGAACATATAAGCAAGGGGACCACATGCTCCATTGGGTTTTTTCAATGTCTGTTGTCAGGGGACAGGTTTTCATAGAAAATCTGAGCTGCCTTATCTGAGCAAAAAGCACTATTAACAACCTATGTAGTGATATGGGTAAAATCTAAATTGAGCTGCTTAATAATGTGTCATTAGTTCTTTAAACAGCTGTTTATTTGGTGTCTAATATGTGCTGGGCCTTCTGTTTGGTGCTGAACACACAGGCATGAACAAAAGTAAACACAGCATCGACCCTCAGGAAGCTGACTTTATGAGAGGCATGTGAGTAGAAGTACAGTTATAGGAGTGTGCATGCATTTATGGGGCCTCTGATCTGCTTGTGGTCTCAGGAAAAGCTTCCCTGAGTGAGGATGACCTGAATTCTGAAGCATCGGGGAATTGACTGGGCAGCAAAGGGGAGCATCCTGTGCGAAGAGACCAGCACACTCTGTAGCAGGAGGAAGTGTGGTGGCTTCATGGAGCTGCACAATGTCTTGTAAGGCTGAACTTCAGGGCAAGGAAAGGCCCATGGGGCAGGAAGGGTCTGTCTTCCAACTTCCTTGTATATGCACACTGCTTCTTTCAACTGTCCCCACTTGCCAGTGAAGATGCTGAAGTTAAGAGATTCCTCTCCTCACATCTCGGTAGCATGCTTTTACCATGGAGTCTGGGAACCAGAAAATGAGGATCAGGACCAAGGTGTGAGGGGACTGCAGGGTGTCCGACACAGGTGGTTCTTATGGCAGGGACTTGGCTGCTTATCTCTGAATCAGCCTGGTTTCCAACCTTCCAGCTGATTCGGTACCAGAGGCCCTTTTAATAAATTCTTTTTCTGCTTTAGTTACTAGTGCTGGCACTATTGCTGTTGCTAAAGCCAAGAACCCTGACAAGGTAGGTGACAGATCATTCCAGGTCTTCAGGTTATATTAATGTGACCGTTAGCCTAAGGAAACTAGAGGTTTGAGGCAGGAGAGGTCAGATTGCATCCAGTACTTATAGCCTGGTGTCAACTGAGAATTGATTTCCTCCAGAAGAAGACATTAACAGAATTGAGTACAACTTATTTGGGAAGAGATCCCAGTGAGCTCCAGGGAAGGAGGAAAGACAACAATAAAGGGTGTTTTATCAGGCCAGTTACCACTGTGGGCAACTGAGGACAGTCTTTCTGGGGAGCTATAGGAACACCAGAGAACATGCCTCAGAGTTATCCCACTTGAGGGAGGAGGGTGCTGAGGGTTTATCTACTAACTCCCCTTAGTAATTATTTGAGGGCTACTCTGGGGAGAGGGGAGGAGAGTTTGGTTTTGCAGTCCAGTAAACTGAAGTTAGAATCTTAGCTCACCTTCATAGTTTTGTAATATTTGGGATATTACTTAACCTCCTGCTCCTGGAAGTATCTGCTTGTAGAATAGAAGGCTGTGAACCAACTGTATTTTCTAGGACTGCCATAAAAATATTCCAAAGACTGGGTGGCTTAAGCAACAGAAATGCATTTTGTTGAAGTTCTTGAAGCTAAAAGTCCAAGATCAAGGTGTTGGCAGGGTTGGTTTCTTCTGCAGTGACTTTTCTTGGCTTGTAGATTGTTGTATTCTCCCTGTGTCTTCATGTGGTCTTCCTTTGCTGTGTGTTTGTGTCCTAACATGCTCTTCTTATGAGGACACCCTTAAGTCCATTTTGGATTAAAGCCCACCTACATGACCTCATTTAACCTTAACTACCTTTTTACAGACCCCATCTCCAAAAATAGTACCATTCTCAGGTACTGGGGTTAAGAGCCTCAATATAGGAGTTTTGAGGGGGTACAATTCATCTCATAACACCAACTAAACAACTTATTCATCAAGACTTCTATCAAAATCTTTACCTTTATGTACTCACCAATGCAAAGTAAATAATAATAAAGTCATACATTTTTCCCAGTCCCAATGAGTCCCCTGCCTTGCAAGAGCCATTTCAGAATCATGCAGCTCAATCTCTCTTTTTTTAAAAAATTATTTTAATTGTTGTTTTTGTACAGTTTTCTGTCTTTTACTCCCATCCCAGCCCACCGCCCCAGGCCTCCTCACCTCCCTCCTATTTCTACTCCCCTAGTTTTTATCCATGTGTCCTTTATACTTGTTGCTCTAAATCCTTCCCCTTTCCCCCTGGAATTCCCTCCCCTCTCCCCTCTGGTGACTGTCAGTCTGTTCTCAATCTCTTAAAACCATTTTCTGTCTAGGAAGCCTTTCCCCTACTGCAGTAAGTCTAACATAGTTTTGCTCGAGCAACTGATTTCTCTAGTGGTCTTTGGGGAGTTGACAGGATCAAGTAAAATGATAAATGAAGACTATCAATAAATGTTAGTTTTTTCTTTTAGTCCAATTTCATCATAAGAGAAAGGATTTCAAAGCTTAAACAATAATTTTTATTTTCTTTCTTTTGTCACACCCACTTGACAAAAATCTCACTTAATAAATCTGTCTCTCCATTTTTTTCTGCATAAATCTATGCCTAATACAAAGTCAGCAGTTTCTAAATTATTTTCAACTATTTCTCATAGTCCTTGGAATGTCAGAATCAACTAGAGGTAAGTCAGACATTTTTTTTTGTATGTAATACACTTTCATTGAACATGGCCAGTGTTGGGAATTTTGCAGACTCTAACAGTTGAGTATGAGTTATGGAGCCAACTACTGTTTTAAATTACAGGAAAATGGAGAATAATCTCTCTCTCCCTGTGAGATCAGAGGATAAGACTCTTTATATTAAAAGTAGTTCTTATCATAATCTGATTTTATTAGAGCCACTTCTTTCTTTGCCTACCTTTCTTCAAAGCAAAAGGTGACTGGGAAGGAAAGGTTGTTTTATTAGCTCTATACTTCCCATGAAATCTGAGATAGGTATTTTTCACACAGTAAGACTTTAATATAAAATCAATGAAATAGAACTGAATTTCATCTTCAGCAATGAGGAGAGCAGTGGAGAGTGAGGAAGGAGGAAGACAACATTTATGTGCCTCTGGTGGATGAGTTGCTTTGGCATACTTTTTCTTTTATTCTATCCTTACCACAATCATGTGCAGTCAGAATTGCTATTCCTTTTTAACAGATGAGGAAACTGAAACTTGTAGAGGATAACATGACCAAGATCACAGTTGAGGTAAATGATAGGAACAGAATGAAGTTCAGATATACTATTGCTTTCTAATGAAAAAAAAAAAAAATCTTTGTTTTCCTGTTGAGTGACTTGGGTAGGTAATATTGAAAGCCAAGCATGTATTTAAGGCAGCTGAGGTATTATTAGTTTCTATAAGAATGACAACAATAAAATTACCAACCAAGCAGTCAATCGAGAGAAAAAAATAAAAATAATAAACAAGGTTGTTTAATGCCATAACATTTTGCTCTTGTTAATATTGTTTTGTTTTTCATGTGCTTGCCTTTGTTTTAGTCAGTCTTTATACATTTAAGTTATTGCTGACTTTCTGGATGGTTCTCCAAGGATGGTTATGGCAGAAGGACTCTAGGCTTTCCTATATTCCTTCTGCATTCAGCTTGTAGAAGTTCAAAACTGCCTTCTGTAAATTCCAGTGACTTTCTACCTGATGGCCCTTTTCGAGTGCTAGTCCCATGTCTCAGGAAACCAAGCATGCTAGAGAATGAATTCTACTGGGAGCACTCCTGACCAGTATCTGCCAGGGAGTTGGTGTACAAATATCCCAATTCCCTCCCTGTTGGCTGGGGTAACTCTGGGGAATATCTTATACAGTCTCCCAAAGGGCTCAGGAGGCCTGAGTCTCTGTTGTCCTTGGTGGTAATTTGCTTGATAACACATGCTTTCTTGGCTTTGTTCCATTTCCTGTCCTACTCCCCGCCACCTCCAACTTCCTCTGAGAACAAAATCCTTTTAAACAAAGTGTCTTGGACAGGGAGTGGGAACGCAAGAATTCAGCTCTGTTTTGTCTTGGTGGGTGATAACTGCAGTGATGAAAATAAGATGCCAATTCCAGGAGGAAAGGGTCTGGGGACAGAGGGAAGGAATCTCCCTGAGGTGCATAATGGGGAAGGAATCTAGGTTTGGGAATACATCCCATGCATTCTATGTTGTTTCTGGGCATGACCTAGATGAGAACCAAGTGTCTCCTGAGCATACACCTCTTTCACTAGAAGCTCTCCCTGGAAGGGCATCATAGTCAGATTTCTGACATGTTAATATGAGGAGTGGTGATGTCAGCAAGGAGAGATGCACTTAGAGACCAAGTAGAGGTGAGAGATGAGGAATTGGATAAACACAGCTAACCCTAGTGCTTTGCCACTGTGTCTTGAGATCAACAGCACCTGGGAGCTTGTCAGCAATGCAGTCTCAGGCACCACCTCCTAAATCAGAATTTGAATTTTAACAAGACTCCAGATGATTCATATGGATATTAAAATTTGAGAAGCAATACCCTATGCATCTAGAAAATATAAGGAAAATGTAATGCCTTGAACTTATATTTTTCCCCTTACTAAATCTATATACTTACCTGCTTATGTGAACTTGGTTTTTTCTTTCTTAAAATAAAATCTCTAGTCCTATAGATATTTTCCCCTCAGTGTAAATAATTTTACCTATCACAAACACTAAACCAAACTACAATATTAGTGATTCTAGATGCTTTCCAATGCCTTCATAATTAATGCATTATCAAGTTAGTTATGTGATCTTGGGCAAAAATGTGACCCATCTGAATTTAAATTGCCTTATCTATCAAAACAAAGGATTTGGACTTGAAGACCTAAGTCCACTCTATCCTATGATTGTCTGATTCTAAGACATTTCAGTCTGGTAGATACATATAAAAATGTTTCCAAGAATAATTCCACGGCAGATTGTTAGAGTAATGGTCCCAATTTATTCATACCTCCCTTGACTACTTCCTACCCACATTGACCATGGGCCTGGCTATATGACTGCTTTGGACAATGGGATGTAGTAAATAAACATGCCACAAGCAGAGGCTTGAAATGTGTGTGCACTGGGGTGTACCCTCCTTTGACACACCTGGCAACACTGTGACCACCAACATGTGAATAAAACTGGGCTGGTTTAGTAGAGGTACTGGGCCTAGCCACCTCTGCCTCCCCAGCTAACACCCAGCACTAAACATCAGACAGATAAGTGAGGCCGTGCCAGACTAATTAGCTTTCACCCATGCCACCGACTGACTGCACCTGTGTGAATGACCCTAGACTAGGCAAGCAGAAGATCTGCCCAGTTGAACCCATCCTAAATTGCTCAGCCAGAGAATCAAGAGGTAATAAATGCTGTTATAAGCTACTATACCTTGATGGCTTGTTACAAAACAAAAGCTAACTTAGCTTTGTCTTTAGCTCTCTATACCAATTTCTTACAGGGATGCAGCTATTTAAATAGGGCATTATGGGAGCCTACACATAAAATGCCATTTTTATCATCAGAAATTAGTTTGCTCTCATACAGTTGACTCTTTAATGGCTCATTAATGATTGGTTCTTGGTTAACTATACCCTATTTGATGACAAAAGAATAGATGTTTATCTGACAATGGTAGCAGCATGCTCCTTTCTCAAACACTGGCTCAGAAATAAACATTGCAAATAATGAGATGGGAGCTTTTCTTCTTGCTTTTCTCCCTCTTTCTGATTACTGAATTGAATGATCCAGGCAGTTCTGAATTTTTGTGTACTCTTCCCATGGGCTTCTCATCTAAAGTACCAGATGTATTTCCTCTCTCTCTTGAAGAAATGACAATAGGAGTAAATTGTGGCCCTGTAGCTTATTCAAAGCTGCTGAAAGCAGAGGCGAGCTTCAGAGAAACCCAGCAGAACTTTGACATCCGTAGGCGTCCCTGGCAGACAGTGGTTGTTAGGTGGAATGCCCCGTGGAGCTGAAAGACCACCAGCCTCAAGTGGCTTGGAGCCATAAGATTTAGAAAATGACAAAAATACTTATTTCCTGACTTAAATCAAAACAAAATAAAATGAAACAACTCCCACGCAGTAATCACAGCCACTTGACATTACCCAGCTCATATACAATGCAGAATGCATTTTGCCTTTGAAACAGGGGCTGGTAATGTTGTTTTCTGTCTATAGGGGACGTGGGCAAAGGAAAGCCTTAATGCAAAATGAGTCAACTTCAATACATTTTGGATCTCAAATGTCTATTCATCAGGAACCAATCACATCTCTCATCTCTTATAGAGGGCAGGCAGGAAGCAATGTCCCCACAGAACCTCTGAGTAACAAAAAACATATGGGAGCACAAGTTTTAGCACTGGGATTTTCCTTTTGCCACATTATGGATGGAAATTGGACTGGGAATGTCCTGTCCTCAGGTATACTTTGGCATTCTGAACTGTCCTCCTGCCAAGTAAATCAACATGTAACCTAGATGGCAAATCTTAAAACACATCTAGTCATCTAGTCATCTAAGTTACATCCAAAGCCAGGATGGATGCTGGAGATGTCTGGCATATTAAAACAAATTCGAATGAGACATCACCTTTTAAGGAACTGTCTGTGAGATAGAATTAGGCAAACATTTTTTCCTCTTCCCCTTCATCTCTGCTACAGGCTGTCCTCCAGTTATTTGTTGATTATTCATCTTTCCATCTATATCTTAATTTATCCTTCCTAGAGTCTTTTTTAAAAAAAATTACTTTCTTTGTTAATTTCCAACCTTTCATGTATTGTTTATATGTTCTTCTTTTTAAAACTCTTCCCACATCTCTTTTATTTTGGAATAATATTATTATTTCTGTTTTGAGTTACTTAATTTTCTTCTTTTCATCTAAAAATTATAATTGAATATACCAATGAGTAAAGAGCAATGAATGAAAATGCTTTGGGAGGATATTGGAGGGATGGAGGAGGCTTATACTAAGGTGAAGAGAAACAGATGGCAGCTGCTAGTGAAAGAAAAACACCTCTAATAAATGAGTATTTAGTTATCCATTTTTCAAATCTAAGTTTTCCAAGAGGGGCACTAATGGACACAGTCAGAATCAGCCATGTGAGACAATAGGAAACTGTGGGAAACAGCCCACACCAGTTAGAAAAAGGAGAGACAGGTCAACTGCATAACCTGAATGGATATTGGACTTCTCTAATTGCAGAGTCCACAGAGATGTTCCAGGGAGGAAAGTGTGATGAGGCAAACATTACTAATATATAGACATTCACATTTATCCCATCTCACATCACTACCTTTCACTGGGGAACAGTTGAGTCAGCTCCCAAGCTCTTCTTTATTACAGAAAGTCTGGAAGCTGGGAGAAAATGAATGCATGTAGAGAGGCTAGGTTGATTCACCTAATAAGAGCTAGTTGGGGAAACCTTTTGTGGAGAGAGAAAACAAGCCTTTTGGGTAGTGTGTTCAGTGACTTGGGAGATGTTAGGGCATGAAGAAATGATGTGACACTCTTGAATAGCTGGAGAAAAGGTGGAGAGAAAAATAGACTCCAAGACATGTACCCATTAGCATTCTTTGAGAGAGGTCAGCAAACACTTGAATTAATTTTCATTACTTTTGGCTGTTGGAAGTGGGAGTGCAGCACTGGGTAAGACTAGACTACCTGGAACCTGAAAATTATTTACAAAACAAAATCTCCTCCTGCATTCAACTCTTAGAACCTTTCCATTGCATCACATGCCTCACATTACAACCATAACACTACACATCACAATATCAGAAATATGGAGAAAGGGGCCATTGCTCCTTTGATGATTAGCACAAGTTGATGCTGTTTTAGGATTCTAATTCTGTTCTAAAGATGCAAGTTTTCTATCAATCCAAATCTTGAGAGAGGATGCTAAGTGCCAGCCTTCTAGTTTCCCTTAGGAATCAGACCCTGACATGGGATTCCAGAACAACGAGTTCATTTGGAGATGGTTCCAGAAAGCTCCAGTAGGGGAAGGGAAGACAGGGAAGGGAAAACAGTAGAGAGTTTGTTTTTAAGCCTGGTGTCTGAAGAAAATGGTCCAAAGCCTTGCTGAAATGATATTTCACCTATCTATGCACTTGCAAAGAGACTGAAACACACAGAGGTTGATACATACATACAAACATACACATTTATGAATGTGTAGACACATACACACACAAACCTATAAGTTTAAAACACTTGAATGACTTGGATAAATTACTTTCTAATCCTGCTGTTTTTTGCTTACATCAAAGTCAGTAACAATCCAAATGGAAGGAACACAAAAATGTGTGATGGCAGTAAAAAGAGGGGCAGAGACTGTGGGGCCAGTAGCTAATATTTATTGAGCAGGATGGCATGTCCACACAGGTGCTGGGTGTTTCTGGTGCATTATCACAAATTCTTTGAGGTCAGCCAAGGAAGGAGCCATAAAGAGGATGAGGTTTAGGACAGCAACCCAGAAAGCCTGACTTCAAAAAGCTGAGTTCTTGACCTCTGTGCTGCTCTTGTTCCCTGATGGCAGGGAGTCTTGAGAGACAGGAACCATGCTATCAACAGTAATGATTGAGTTGTTAATAGTGAAGCTCTGGTGGTTAATCTTTAACACTAGGAAATGGACATCACTTTGGTATTCAAGGAACCCCTATCTACTTTGTCCCCTGTGCACACTTGGCAGGTATGCCCAGCCAGCCACGAATTCACATTGAGGTGGTAGACTGGCCATGGGGAGAGCCCATGGGAGAGTGAGGTGGTTAGGGAGTGGGAGGCCTCATGCTTTACAACAGGTCTTGAAGTCAATTTATGTGCAACCAGCTCCAACTTTACCCCAACATTTGGTTTTTCTTCTTCTCACTCATTCACCTCAAGCCTGTTGTGTGAGGATAGATGGGCCTGTCCATGACTAAAAGTACCTTAAAGATTCTCTGACCTGTTTGGAGCTCATGGAGCTGTGTCTGCTGTATCACAGTGGCTCCATCCTCTCTTTGGAGTGTGGGAGGGGGTGGGGAAATGTAAAGACACTGAAGAGCAAGAAAAGAGGCAGCTAACATTGCTTAGGGTCTTACAGGGCACCTGTTTCATTCTCAGGGACCTGTGAGAAGTGCACCCTGAAACATTTCCACTGAGGAGCACCCACCTCTGGAAGGTAGAAGCTTCCACAAGAGGATGAACTCAGCTCAGAAAAGGGCCAATTATCAATCAAGTTCAGTTTACTTAAGTAAAAAAACTTTGCTAAGACCAACATTTGTTGGATTCTTAAAAAATTAATTCTCATTTTTTCCCTCCACTTCTCTATTCTTCTTTCTCCATCCCTTCCCAACCCATCCCAACCAGCATATTCACAGACAGCACCACAAGGATGTCACATTTGTAGAGTCTGACAGTTATATCAATTTCATGTCAGGAATTATATAATTGGAAAGCCTCCGGAATTCACAGGTCCTGGCACCTCAGTATCAGGCTGGAATTCCTGGTTAGGGGATACATGAAGGGAGGGCCACACTGACTTTTCAGGGAGACTTCAATAAAGTGGTACTATTGCTTATTTCCCTGGCTGATTTCAGAGAGGATTTGAGGTTTTCTCAGCATTTAATACCTCTTGTAAGCAAGTCCTTCCTTATGTCTAGTCTTTCTATTGCCACAATTTAACAATCAGCAAATCCCCAGAGAACAAATTCACTAACACAAAAGAACATTAGATACAAAAGTATGAAAGGAGTCACTGTTAGATTAGTGAACATTTAAAAAGTGTCTGATAATGTTAGTGGCAAAGGCGACACATGAAAATTTATTTTTTGAGACCAATGACTATCAGAGACTGGAAAATTGCATAGTTAAAAACTGTAAAATAAATCAATATTCCCTACTAAACATCTTTTAAAAATCATTCAAAAGCAAAACCCAGCATCTTTGGGTTCATTGGGTTTAACGTGCAATAAAAGTAGAAAAAAAAAAAAAAGAAACCAACTTATACAGACAAGCCAAAAATCATCCTGCACTCCACTTTGAGTCACTGTACATGAACCTATCTCTTCGTTAGTGTGGTAACACCTAAGCCAATAGCTGTGGGTTATTCAGAGCATAACTCAGAGCATGACTTTAAGCTCATAACTGCCAAGCCAATATGGCTCCTACACAGATGGTAACCACTGCCTGGCATTGATGCATTTCACTGCCCATAAATCTAGAAAACTCTGCCCACTTGTGCTCTAGGTTTGAACCTCAACATCCCTGCATTGTTTTCAGGCTCTAGTTTTCCCATGATATTGCAAAGTTGGTACTGGATGAAACACAAAATAGAAAGTTACACAGGAAGGAAATCACAGCAGACTTGAAGTCTTAGATATTGTTAAATGGATGGTCCATTTATCCAGTGAGGTGTTATTTTAAGACAGAGTCTAAATGGCTACAATTTCTTGGTTTTTGGTCACCTGCATACTTGTTTGACAACATATGTTAACAATCAGATAATTCAGCCTCTTTGGGGTGGAGGTGGAGGTTCAAGTCTATTTCCTACTGGAAGAAGCACTTAGTCTTTGGTAGAAACAAACATGAATCATTAGTCGCTGCTGTCTTGGCTAAAAAAGTGGAGTTTTTTTTCAGATTTTACCTTGTGCATATGAGCTATTCATTTGCAATCAGGTATGCATGATTTGTGTCTAATTTATCTATTAGTAAATAATCTTGAAATGGGTTTGGGCCTGGAATTCTGAATGGGCTGATGTAAAAGCATCCACACTTTTATATTTTAATTATTTTATTATTATTATTTTTAAATATATTGTATTCACTATGCTATTACAATTGTCCCAATTTTATCCCCTTTGGCCCCTCTACCCAGTATCTCCCATCCCTTGGCAATCCCCCGCCCCACTTTTAGTTCATGTCCATGGGCCGTGCATATAAGTTCTTTGGCTACTTTGTTTTCTATACTATTGTTCACATCTCCCTGTCTATTTTGTACCTACCAAGTTATACTTCTTAATCCATGCATCTTTCCCCCCATTCTCTCCTTTCTCCCTCCCAACTGATAACCTTCCAAATGAACTCTGTATCTATGATTCTGTTTCTGTTTTGCTTGTTTGCTTAGTTTGTTTTTTTAAATTCAATTGTTGATAGTTGTAAATTTATTGTCATTTAAATGTTCATAGTTTTGACCTTTTTCTTAAATAAGTCCCATTAACATTTTATATAATAATAGCTTGGTGATAATAAACTCTTCTAGCTTTACATTGTCTGGGAAGCACTTTATCTGTCCTTCCATTATAAATGACAGCTTTGCTGGGTAGAGTAATCTAGATTGTAGGTCCTTGCTTTTCATCATTTTGAATACTTCTTTCCAGTCCCTTCTAGCCTGCAAAGTTTCTTTTGAGAAATAAGCTGACAGTCTTATGGGAACTTCTTTGTAGGTAATTATTTTCTCTTGCTGCTTTTAAGGTTCCCTCTTTATCTTTAACCTTTGGCATTTTAATTATGATATGTCTTGGTGTGGTCCTGTTTGGGTCCATCTTGTTTGGGACTCTGTGCTTCCTGGTCTTGTATGTCTATTTCCTTTGCCAAATTAGGGACGTTTTCTTTCATTTTTTTAAAAATATGTTTTCAATTTCTTGCTCTTTCTCTTTCCCTTCAGGTACCACTATGAATTGAATGTTGGTATGTTTGAAGTTGCCCCAAAGGTTCCTTAGCCTATCCTCATTTTCTGAATTCTTTTTTCTTCTTGCTTTTCTTTTTTTCAGTATTGTTTTTTATTGTTTTTCAAGCACAATTGCCTCCATTCTCCCACCCCCACTTTCCCCTGCCCCATCCACCTCCACCTCCCACCCCCAATCCTACCCCCCTTTGACTTTGTCCATGAGTCTTTTATACATGTTCCTTGATGACACTTCTGCTACATTCTCCCGTTACCCCCTTTCCCTCTGTTTATTGTCAATTTGTACTTTGTTTCACTGTCTCCAGTTGTATTTTGCTTGCTTCTTTGTTTCATTGATCAGGTTCCACTTATAGGTGAGATCATATGGTGTTTGTCTTTCACTGCCAGCCTTATTTCATTAAGCATAATGCTCTCCAGATACATGCATGCTGTCACAAAGAAGAGTAGGAGATCCTTCTTTCTTTCTGCTGTATGTATTACATTGTATAAATGTACCACAGTTTTTGATCCACTCATTCACTGATGGGCACTTAGATTGCTTTCACCACCTGACCATTATAAATTGTGCTGCTATGAACATTGGGGTGCATAGGTTCTTTTGAATTGGTGTTTCAGGATTCTTAGGGTATAATCCCAGCATGGAATTGCCAGATGAAAAGGCAGTTCCGTTTTTAGTTTTCTGAGGAAATTCCATACTGTTTTCCACAATGGCTTCACCAGTCTGTATTCCCACCAACAGTGTAATAGGGTTCCCTTTTGTCCACAACCTCACCAGCACTTGTTGTTTCTTGATTTGTTTATGATGGCCATTCTGATTGGTGTGAAGTGGTATCTCATTGTGGTTTTAATTGGCATCTCTGTTATGGCTAGTGATGCTGAGCATCCTTTCATATGACTCTGGGCCCTCCGTATGTCCTCCTTGGAGAAGTGTCTGTTCAGGTCCTTTGCCCATTTTTTAATTGGGTTGTTTGTCTCCCTGAAGTGGAGTCAGGTGAGTTCTTTATATATTTTGGAGATCAAACCCTGGTCCGAGGTATCATTGGCAAATATGTTTTCCCAAATGGTTGGTTCCATTTTTGTTTTGCTGATGCTTTCTTTGGCTGTGCAGAAGCTTTTTATTTTGATGAGATCCCATTTGTTTATTCTTTCCTTTATGTCCCTTGCTCTAGGGGACATATCAGTGAAAATATTGCCGCATGGAATATTTGAGATTTTCCTGCCTATGTTCTACTCTAGGACTTTTATGGTGTCATGACTTATATTTAAGTCTTTTATCCATCTTGAGTTTATTTTTGTGTATAGTGTAAGTTGTTGG
>PVKU01004562.1:43733-80269 GCA_004027475.1 Anoura caudifer
TTTTTTTTTTTTTTTTTTTTTTTTTTTTTTTTTTTTTTTTTTTTTTTTTTTTTTTTTTTTTTTTTTTTTTTTTTTTTTTTTTTTTTTTTTTTTTTTTTTTTTTTTTTTTTTTTTTTTTTTTTTTTTTTTTTTTTTTTTTTTTTTTTTTTTTTTTTTTTTTTTTTTTTTTTTTTTTTTTTTTTGCATGTAGCTGTCCAGATCTCCCAACATCATTTGTTGAAGAGGCTATTTTTACTCCATTTTATGCTTCTGCCCACTTTGTTGAGTATTCATTGACCATAGAGACATGGGTTTATTTTGGGGCTCTTTATTCTGTTCCATTGACCTATGTGTTAGGAGCTGTCACAATACCAGATATCAAACTATGTTGCAAGACCACAGTAATCAAAACAGTCTGGCACTGGTATATTTTTATTATTCTTTTCCTTCTCATGCTTTGAAAGCTGTGATCTATCTTTACTCTCTTTATGATTACCACAAAATTTAAACAATTTAATTGCTATATGAACCCATCTTTCCCTATAAAATGTCATAGAGACATTTTAAATGTCATAAAACAATATATATTAAATCACATTTGAGGAAGATACTAAATTTCAGCATGGGGTTACTTCCTCTCCCCTTGGCTAATTGCCAGTATCAATTGATGTAGGTGAGGTTTTTAAATTTAGCTCTTTCCAACTCATAGTTTACATTTTATAATTTAGCTTTAGAGAGACAGTTCTCATTAGGGGGAAGAGGTATGATTCCAGCCCCTAGCAGAGACTTGGCAATGCCTGGAGAAAGTTATGATGGTCAACAGTTGTGAGAGAAGGGGACATTTCTCCTGGGATCTAATAGGTAGATGCCAGAGATGTTGCTTATAAATCTTCATTGCACAGGACAGCACCTACAACACAAAATTATTGAACCACAAATTCCAGTAGTGTTGAGATAGAGAAACTGTGCTGTAGACACTTTGTTGTTGTTATGGTAAATTAATATTATAGATCATATTTAAATTATTTTAGTGCCAGTACTTTTATATCCTCATTCTGAATTTTTTAAAATTGCCTTTTATGCCTTGACTGGCTAGCAATTGTTTTTAAGCAATTTTTTTCAAGTTGACTCTGGAGAAAAACTATACTTCCCTAAGTTTAGTGTTAGAGCTCCTCTTCTCAGTCCCCCCACAGTCACTGAAGGAACAAACTCACCAGAGGAGATGAGGTGTTTAGTGATAATCTTTCCCCCTCCTCTGAGAAGAGATATTTTTCTGGAAGGTGTGTTTCCCATACATTTACACATTTTACAGTTCCTTTTGTTCATTGCCTGCCCTTATCTTGCTCACTTTTCTATTTCTTTTTTCTCTTATGCAAATATGTTTCTTTATCATAGTAGCCCTATATGTACTGCGAAGATTTAATCAATGAAATTTAAACTACCCTTGACGTATTAATCAGATTCCAGATTTTTTTATGTACAGAAAGTATACATTTTCTTTTTTCAAAATTTTATTTCATAATCTCTTCCTTCACTTTTTTTTTTCCATATGGGCTGTTTCCCTCCCAGGATCAGTTATTTTCCTAATTGTCTCAAATTATTTTTTACATGTAAGAATTTTGACACCACAGGATTTATTTTGGAGCATGTTATAAAATACCCTCAAATAGGTAAGCAATTCTTTCAATATGGTTTATTGAACAGTCCATTTTCCCTCAAATCCAAATAACCAGCTGCTGGAATGTACATTTCATTTCACTGAATCTGACATCTCTTGCATTAACTTCTGTGTTTTCATTATTTTGACTGTGTAATTGTACTCTCATACCTGCAAGTTGTCCATCATTACAATTACTTTTAACAACCATCCCAGCCTGCTAATTTTTTTTAGAAGAACTCCAGAGTATATATTTCCAATTAAAAAAATATCCCTTGGAATGTTTGATGGGAATACTAATTTCCAAATTAATGTGTGAAGAATTGACATCTTTGCAGTACTGTATATCCCTAATCCATCTTCCATTTCTCTTTTATTATTTCTATATCTTTATCATTTTTTCCAAATTTTAGAGAATTTCTCAAATTTACCTTTTCCTTCACTAATCCAATTTTCGACACTTTTCTGGCACAGAGATTTTGAGTTTAAAGACTATTAACCATACAATTTCACTCATATGTGGAATCTAATGAACAAAATGAACCAACAAGCAAAACAGAAACAGATTCAGAGAGCAGGCTGACAGCTCTGGGGAAGGCTGGGGAAGGTGGTGCATGGAGAGATACAGCAAAAAAGAAAAAAGAGAGAAAACTCATCGATAGGGACAACGGTGTGGTGATTGCGGGATCAGGGAAGGGTGGAAGAGGACAGGGCATAGGAGGGTGTTAAACGGTAATGGAAAAACTACAGTTAAAAAACAGAACATAATAATAACCGTGTTCTGGTCTTCATTCAATGTTAACTGATATAAAAGCGTTGCCTTTGAGGTGGCTCTCAGCTCTACTTTTAGGAATCTGTTTGGAAATTAGAAACACACTTATTTTTGCTGTGAATCTGTATGGGTGGAAAGCATCAGATCTACGTCTTAGGAATGACCGGCCCAGCCTTCTAGAGGGTGGGGGTTCTCCATTCCTCTTCACAGAAACAGGTGTTTACTAACCCTCCCTTGCTTCCACTAGATGGATCCCTGACGAACTGCTGTTCGCAAACTTTAGGCCCATGGAAAGATGGAATGAAAGCTGAGATTCACTCTGGTTTGATCCCACCTGTTCAGAGACCCAGGGGAAAGTGCAGAGCCCCAGGCATGCCCCTTCAGCCTGATTCGTGCCCCCTTGGTTGAGCAGCCATGAATTAGCCCCAGCAGGGTTTCTGCAGCTCCCCAGCGACGCTGCCCCTCATTAGAAGCCCGCAGCCCCGTTTTCCCTGCCGAGCCATCTGTGCCCTTCTTAGCCTGGAGTCTGCACTGCGGTGAACGACTGCTTTGAATGGCATTGATGGGATTAAAAAGCCTCTCCCAGGGCCTGGGAGATTGAGTCCTCTCTACAGGTTCCTGCCCAGCCCCTCTGCACTGAATCTGCAAGAAATGCCAGGCAGCTCTGGAAACATTTTCTGGTTTACAACCTGTGTGTAGATTTCACTTTTTACAACCATTTTAGTTGTTTCCACAAGATTTTGGAAGGGTGAGATTTCCATATCTGTGCCCAGCCCACTCTTTGGACATGTAAGAAGTATGAGGTTGTCAAGGGAAAGTTAAATTTTATGATTTGGTTGTTAAAATAAGAGCATTTTCATTTTTCTCATATTCTAATTTTCATGCTTTTATTAATAATGAATATAATGATTTTTATTAATAATATTCAAAATAATTCATGTAATATTGCATTTGTTCTAATGTGAGTTGAAGTTTTACCAAAATAAGCCTCATATAGGAGTAGATTGCCTAAAGGTGAAGTCCTCATAAAGCCTCTTATAATATTGGTTGTTCTACACTTATTTTACTTAAAAAAATAAATTTCTACTTGGGAGAGACATCTTGTCTTAATCTTACTCAATGCTAATTTTGGATGCTTTGTAGAAGTAACCCAATGAAACAGGTGAAAAAAAAGAAGCATTGAAATTTAAGACATAATCACTATTGCCTGGGATATGGTCTTGCACTTCAAGGTGGGAGGAGGGTATATTGTAAACAAGCTTTTAAAAACCAATTTAAAAAGCAAGACATTAAGAATGGAGACTGTGACCTATGAGAAGAAAGCAATTTGATGTTATATAAATAGAAATTTGGGACTTGAGATAAAAATTCCACCACCGGCATCATATGTGGATTCAGAAAATGCTGTCTTGGATCATTGCAATGGCAGTGAAGTGTTGGAAGCCCTGCTCACACACCTCTGTGTGATAACTCAAAAAGTGGCTTGGAGAAGGACCTGGGGTCCAAGTCACCTGGAAAGAGTTTGGATAAAATAGTGCCATGAACTATGACAGTGAAAAAGGAATGGTTTTAAATTAACAGTGTGTATGCATGATTTTAGATGAGTAAACAAAAATTACCAAGAGGAGACATATGACTGGTTCATCCCTATTCCAAAAAGCTTTTATATTCACATTTCCCATAAAACATTTTTGTGGATATCCTTCTTGGGAAAATGGGGCATCACTGTACATTTAAGTTCACCTTTTGTTTGGACAGCTTTAATATATACACTGTCATAAAACCTAAAATATTGTAAGGGAAAACTGGCCTTTTCATTTCATTTTGTAGCCCAATTCTGTTAATGACTTTTTAAAATACCAAGGATGTAAAAAAAGGTATAGTACTGTAGTTGGTTATATGTTATTCTTGTATTGCTTATTAGCAACTTGTATACATTCCCAAAGGAGTGTTTTTATTATTTTAATTTCAATTATGGAGTTTGAAAGATAATGGTTATTTGGTGTATTTTTTGCTGCTGGCAAAAAAAATTTGCTATGGTAAAGTTGTTAGAAATCTCTGAACTGAAAGATCCCTGATGTTTACTAACAACTAGGATGCAACAGTTCAAAAATAAATATATAGAGAGGTTTCTCCATTTACATTCACATACTTGGTTTTGTGGCTTTAATTTTCACATTAAGCCAAAATGTATGAACGTTGAAATTTCCACATTTAGAATGTAGACAAGCAAAAATTCACACATTTGTCTGACTTCTGCCCATAGGCTCTCCCTGCTTAACCCAAGGCTTCAGGCAGCCCCAGGGCTTGAGGAAAAGAAGAATTTTCTTGTTGTGTTCTAGTAGGGATTCCCTGCTCAAGTCAAAACAGCTAACACTAAATTTTCATGAATCCTGGAATTTCATGACCTCATATTCACTCCACAACTCCCTACCAGCCCATATCAGATTCTATCAATTGCTTTTCATCATTCATCCCAAGCACGTTTAAATTTACCAACATTTTTTCCAGAGCATTTTATTGCTGCTCTTCACTCTTGATTCTTGTATCCCATTTTTCCTTTCTAGGCCTCATTTTTCTTCTTGCTTTAAATTTCAACTCTGCCAATTACCAGCCATGGGTTTTAAACTAGTCACATTCTTTTTAACTTTTTTATCATCTTTAGGATGTGTTAGTACTGGATCTCTCAAATGGCTACTATGAGGATATGATAAAAAAATATGAAGCATACGTCCCATTAAATGTGCTTTTAGGACAAGAAAGCTTAAACATAAACACAGAAAACTATCTTATTTACCTCATTTTTTCTTTGCTTTCTTAGCATTTGACAAGGCATCTTCAATAGTGAACACTCATTAAATATTTGTTAAATAAATGAACAAAAAAGCTTTATTAATTTACTGAATGAGTAAATAACCAAACTTTTGCGAGTATAGCAAGGTACTATATATACAAACATTAAAAATAATATTATTATTGTCATTATGTTTAATGTAATGCATTCTGTTACTGTTAGGCATTCATATTGTGAGTGGCATAGTATTTTCTTAACCAACATTTATCTGCAAAAATGTTACTTCCAAAATGAGGACAGACATTGTATGAATAGTGTTTTGATACTAAACACTGGATTTATTAGGATGAACTATTTTATAGAGCTTTCTAAAATACAATTACATGAAAATAAAGATGGACAATGCAATCTATATCCCTTCAGTTACAGGGTATTAGTGATGCAATTTGTACCAAGTTTACATGAATTTCTTTAGCTCTTTGGCTGTTTTCTGGTTTCAGATAAATTATTCATGGTAACTAGATGACATTTTTTTCAATTTGGTATCGACACAGATGGACCGAAGTATGCCAGAATAAATTAGCTAATTAAAATAAGCCTTTTAGGTTTAAAACTACAAACCAACCTCAAGGAAAGAACTCAAAAGTATTCAACTCAGACTTCCAGCCAAGATGGAGGCATAGGTGGACACACTGTGCCTCCTCGCACAACCAAAATTAAGGACAACAAAGCCTTAGCCGAAAACAACCAGAATTGATAGAAAGTTGAACTGTGTGGAAGTCCGACAACCATTCATCCAGACCTGTTAGAGGGGTGGAGTCTCAGTAGGAAAAAGTGGAGTTTGGTGGACCCAGGTGGGCATGCAGATAGTGGCTGGCAGATCCCAGGTGTACAGGTGACAGCTGGCAGACTCCGGGCACAGGGTGGCAATGGACAGACCCAGTGAGGCCACTCAAGGTGGCTGGCTGACCAGGTGGTCCCACGTGGCGTGCACAGATAATCCAGGTGAAAACGGGGAGTGAGACAGACTTTGCAACCCAGGGCCCCAGCACTGGGAAATAAAGCCTAAAAACACTCATTAAAAACACTTGCGGGGGTTGAGGTGCCAGGAGACATGTCCAGCCACACAGGAGAGTTTGCTGGAGAGACCCACAGGGTCCTAGAATGTACACAGCCCACCCACATGGAAATCAGCACCAGAAGGGCCCAATTTGCTTGGGGGAAGCAGTGGAAGGGACTGAAATACAAGAGAGAGCAGAGCAAGCGCCATTGTTCCCTCTTGGACCCCTCTCCCACATACAGTGTCACAACCCAGCCACCGGGCTGCCCCACTCTGGTGAATACCTAAGGCTCTGCCCCTCACTACGTAACGGCCACGACCAAACCAACCAACCAACCAACAAACAAACAAACCCAAAATGGCTCAAATGGGAGAACAGATCAAAGCCCCAGAGGCAATTCATCTAAGCTACCACGAGATAGCCAACCTATCAGATGCACAGTTGAAAGTACTGGTGATCAGGATGTTCACAGAACTGGTTGATTTTGGTCACAAATTAGATGAACAAATGAAGGCTACAATAAGTGAAATGAAGGAACATGCACAGGGAACCAATAGTGATGGGAGGAAAACTGGGACTCAAATCAATGGAGTGGACCAGAAGGAAGAAAGAAACAAACAAACAGAAAAGAAGGAAGAAACAAGAATTCAAAAAAATGAGGACAGGCTTAGGAACCTCCAGGACATCTTTAAACATCCCAACACCCGAATTATAGGGATACCAGAAGGGGAAGAGGAAGAGCAACAAGTAGAAAAGTTATTTGAACAGATAATAAAGGAGAACTTCCCCAATCTGGCAAAGGAAACAGACTTCCAGGAAGTCCAGGAAGCTCAGAGAGTCCCAAAGAAGGTGGACCCAAGGAGGAACACACCAAGGCACATCGTAATTACATTAGACAAGATTAAAATAAAGGAGAGAATTGTAGAAGCAGCAAGGGATAGGGGGACAGTCACCTACAAAGAGTTCCCATCACTGTCAGCTGATTTCTCAAAAGAGACCTTCCAGGTAAGAAGGGGCTGGAAAGAAGTATTCCAAGTCATGAAAGTCAGGACCTACATCCAAGATTGCTCTATCCATTGAAGCTGTCATTTAAAATGGAAGGGCAGGTAAAGTGCTTCTCAGATAAGGTCAAGTTAAAGGAGTTCATCATCACCAAGCCCTTATTATATGAAATGTTAAAGGGACTTAACTAAGAAAAAGAAGATAAAAAATAGGACAATAAAAAGACAGCAAACTCACAGACATTAACAATCACACCCAAAAGAAAGCAAACTAAGCCAACAGCTAGAACAGGAACAGAAACACAGAAATGGAGATCACATGGAGGTTTAGCAACAGGGGGTGGGAGGAGGAGAGAAGGGGAAAAGGTACAGAGGATAAGTAGTATAGATGGTGTGTAGAAAATATACAGGGGAGGGCAAGAATAGTGTGGGAAATGTAGAAGCTAAAGAACTTATGACACATGGACATGAACTAAAGGGAATGTGGGTGGGAGGGGGTGTGCAGGGTGGAGGGGAACGAAGGGGGGGAAGTGAGACAACTGTAATAGCATAATCAATAAAATATATTTAAAAAAACCTCCTATCACAACAAAAGTTCCACACAGGATGGTTTCACAGGAGAACTTTATAAAACATTGAAGGAAGACCTTATCCCTATTTTTCTCAGACTATTCAAAAAAATCCAAGAAGAGGGAAGACTCCCAAACGCTTTTTATGAAGCCAGCACCATCTGAATCTCAAAACCAGATAAAGACACAACAAAGAAAGAAAACTAAGGCCAATATTGTTGATGAACATAGATGCTAAAATCCTCAACAAAATATTGGCAAATAACATCCAGCAATACATTAGAAAGATCATACACCATGATCAAGTGGGATTCATCCCAGGGATAAAAGGATGGTACAATATTCATAAATCAGTAAATGTAATACATCAAATAAACAAAAGGGAGGACAAAAATCACATGATCATATCAATAGATGCGGAAAAATAATTTGAAAAGGTACAGCACCCATTTATGATAAAAAGACTCAGCAAGGTGGGAATAGAGGGCGCATTCCTCAAAATAATCAAGGCCATGTATGAGAAACCTACAGCCAATATCATACTCAACCAGCATAAACTAAAGTCTTTTCCACTAAGATCAGCAACAAGACAAGGGTGACCACTTTCACCACTTCTATTCCACATAGTACTGAAAGTCTTAGTCACAGCAATTAGACAAGAAGTAGAAATAAAAGGCATCTAAATTGAAAAGGAGGAAATAAAACTGTCACTGTTTGCAGATGACATGATAGTGTACATAAAAAGCCCTATAGACTCCACCAGAAAAATACTTTACCTAATAAGTAAATTTGGCAAAGTTGCAGTATAAAGAGTCAATATTCAGAAATTAAAGGCATTTTTGTACACCACCAACAAAATGTCAGAAACAGAAATCAGGAAAAAAATCCCATTTGTTATAGCAAAAAGAAAAATAAAATACCTAGGAATAAGTCTAGCCTAGGAGGTAAAAGACCTTTACTCAGAAAACTACAAAACACTGAAGAAATAAATTAAGGAAGACACAAACAAATGGAAACATATACCGTGTTCATGGATTGGAAGAATTAACATCATCAAAATGTCCATACTACCCAAAACAATTTATAGATTCAATGCAATCCCTGTTAAAATACCCATGGCATATTGCACAGATATAGAACAAACATTTCAAAAATTTATATGGAGCCATAAATGAACCCAAATAGCTGCAGCAATTTTGAGAAAGAAGAGCAAAGTAGGAAGGATCACAATACCTGATATCAAACTGTATTACAAGGCCACAGTATTCAAAACAGTCTGATACTACCATATGAACAGACACATAGATCAGTGGAACAAAATATGGAGAGCCAAGAAATAAATTCATGTCTCTATGGTCAATGAATATTCGACAAAGTGGGCAGAAGCATAAAATGGAGTAAAAGTAGCCTCTTCAACAAATGATGTTGGGAGATCTGGACAGCTACATGCAAAAAAAAAAAAAAAACTCAACCAACAACTTACACTATACACAAAAATAAACTCAAGATGGATAAAAGACTTAAATATAAGTCATGACACCATAAAAGTCCTAGAGTAGAACATAGGCAGGAAAATCTCAAATATTCCATGCGGCAATATTTTCACTGATATGTCCTCTAGAGCAAGGGACATAAAGGAAAGAATAAACAAATGGGATCTCATCAAAATAAAAAGCTTCTGCACAGCCAAAGAAAGCATCAGCAAAACAAAAATGGAACCAACCATTTGGGAAAACATATTTGCCAATGATACCTCGGACCAGGGTTTGATCTCCAAAATATATAAAGAACTCACCTGACTCCACTTCAGGGAGACAAACAACCCAATTAAAAAATGGGCAAAGGACCTGAACAGACACTTCTCCAAGGAGGACATACGGAGGGCCCAGAGTCATATGAAAGGATGCTCAGCATCACTAGCCATAACAGAGATGCCAATTAAAACCACAATGAGATACCACTTCACACCAATCAGAATGGCTATCATAAACAAATCAAGAAACAACAAGTGCTGGTGAGGTTGTGGACAAAAGGGAACCCTACTGCACTGTTGGTGGGAATGCAGACTGTTATAGCCACTGTGGAAAACAGTATGGAATTTCCTTAGAAAACTAAAAATGGAACTGCCTTTTCATCTGGCAATTCCATGCTGGGATTATACCCTAAGAACTCTGAAACACCAATTCAAAAGAACCTCTGTACCCCAATGTTCATAGCAGCACAATTTATAATAGCCAAGTGGTGGAAGCAATTTAAGTGCCCATCAGTGAATGAGTGGATCAAAAACTGTGGTACATTTATACAATGTAATATATGCAGCAGAAAGAAAAAACTCCTACCCTTTGTGATAGCTTGGATGGATTTGGAGTGCATTATGCAAAGTGAATTAAGTGAGGCAGTGAAAGACAAATTTGATCTCATCTATAAGTGGAACTTAATCAATGAAACAGACAAGCAAGAAAATATAACCAGAGGCACTGAAATTAAGAACAAATTGACAGTGACCAGAGGGGAGGTGGGAGGGCATATTGGAGGCATTAGGGGGAAGAATTGTTAATGAACATGTATAAAGGACACATGGACAAAGCCAAAGGGGTGTAGGATTGAGAGTGGAATGTGGGGATGACTGGGGTGGGGGTGACTGGTGGGGGAAGAATGACAATAAATAAATAAATAAATAAATAAATAAATAAATAAATGGAGCATTTGTTACAAGGAAAAAAAGAACAATAAAATATAATCTATAAAGTAATAGAAAAAAGAAACCAGTCTAGAAGTCATAAGAACAAATATATTAATTTTTATAATAAATAAAAATGCTCTATTGAAAGACAAATGCTTTTAGTTTAAATTAAACCCCCAAATCTAACTATATGCTATTTTCAAAAATAACCTAAAAAAGTAGTTGACTCAGAAGCAGCAGATAAAGATATTAACAAAGATGAGTTAGGCTCATGTACTAATTGGAGAGCAAGTTGGTGATATCAATATTGGATAAAGTAGACTTAAAGGCAAAAGCACTGAATGATGTGACTTTATAAGATTAGCAACTATATTCACAATGAGGATATAATAATGAGTGAATGAAATACCACATCAAAACACCTCAGACATTGTTGCTATAGACTGAATGTTTGTGTCTCCCCCGAAATTCATGTGTTGAAATCCTAACTCTCAAAGGGATGGTATTTAGAAATGGAGCCTATGGAAGATGCTTGGGTCATGAGAGTGGAGCCTGGAGGAATGGGCTTAGTGCCCTTATGAAAGAGACCCCACAGGGATCCCTTGACCTTTCTGTCATGTGAGGACACAGGCAGATAAGTGAGGAAGAGGGCCCTCATCAGACATTGAATCTACTGGAGCCTTGATCTTGACCCCAGCCTCCAGAACTGTGAGAAATAAATGCCTAAGTCACCCAGTCTAAGGCATTTTTGTTATAGCAGCCTGAGCGGACTAAGATACTGTGAAAATGGTAGACTTTAGGGAGCCACTAGGCCCAGGAAGACACAGAAAAGACTCAAACCCAACCTGCAGCCTGGAGCATGCCCTTAGGCATGCCACCAGCCAGTGTTGGAGCAGACGCAGCATCGAACCTATCTTCCTCCAGGAAATTCTGTTCCCAGCAGGCCAGATGATGTTCCTATGTTTAATAGTCTCTCTGTCGGAGAAACTCAACCATGGCACCCAGTCACTCACCAATGCCATCCTGTTTTTGAGTCTCAGTGGAGTCACCAAACTAGTCTCCCAAATCCCAGATCTTCTCACTTCCCTCTCCAAAGTAAATCTAAGCTCACTTCTATCACTTCCAAGACCCCATATTTCTACCTGACCCTCAGTCCCCTGTCACTCTCTGCTTCCTGCCACCCCCGTCCCACTCTCTCCAAACCAGCTTCTTCCTATTCCTTCAAGGTAAACAGTCTTTTTCTGACTTTGAAGTTGGCTGCCCCAATGAATAGAACACCCAGCACATACTTCATAACAACACCCAGTTCACTAAATTTTCTGCTCAGATGCCAACTCTTAATTAATGTAGTTTAGGCAATTGTAATTTAATTCAAATGTTATGAAAACATTAATCTTATAAAGCACCCTTAAAATAAATATATAAATACACTTAAACTTAACTTGCTCTCTAGATATTTTCTCCTTGATGTGCAATGAAATATATCTTCCTTTCACTTAGCATCTCTGGGCCAATAAATGGAGCATTTAAAAATATACATTAACATAGTTAGGAACTGCCATCAATGGTCTTACTGTTTACCCTTTAAAGTAGAAGTAAATTCACCAAAACTTCAAGGATTAAGGTGACTTTACCATAAAAAATCCTTCCCACTCATTCTTACTCTGATTAAAAAATATGTTAATTTATTTAAAAATATGTAATACAAAATCTGCCAGAAATACAAGATGACCCAATTTCAAAGTGTTGCTTTTAGCTTAGAGGTTCTTTTTCTTCCCCTACAAAAAAAAATTGATTGAAATAACAAAAGGAATGTAAATTTAAGATAAAATATGCAACAGAGCTGAAAAATCCAGGACAGACTTGATAAGCCAGGTTGCAAGAATTTCTGGAAGACAAGCAACAGATTGCATCAACCTGAGCACAGGTGAAGGGTAATGGGGGATGCATATGGTTTTAGTGCATTAGAGGTAGCTATGTCTACCAGATGTGATGTACATCTTCTTTGAATTTAGTCTCTGTCTTTAAAAAATTAGTAATTGTTTTTACAGTTGTAGATAAAAGGAACCTACGATTTATATTTCACAGTTTACATAGGTGACACACTATCTCTTGTTCTGGGATGTTGGAAGTTTTTGGTGCAGATGTGTGTAGCAGATTCTGTCAATGTTCTGCTCACATACTCTTGGAACCTGAACGGGGTCAGTCCAGTTTTCCAACCCGCCAAGCTGTTCATGACCAGGTTAGGCCAGTTTTCCAACCTGCTGGATGGCTTATGACTCAGTTATCCCAACTCAATTGATAGCCCGTGCCTCTTTCTCACCTCCCACAATGTCTATCAGATGTCTACCTGATGCCAGCCATAATAGCCAGTGGTCAGACTGACCCTCCTGTACCTGGGAACAGCCTGGCCCATTACCTAACCCATTGTCCCAACTCACATCCTGAAACCTTGAGGCAACTCTCCATAAGAACAAGAGAATAACTCCTCCCTGATTACTTTTTCTTTAAAAAACCCCATTCCTGCCTCTCTCCAGGGCTGCAGTCTCTCCTGAAGTAGCCCACCTATAAGCACAGCATCAAATAAAGGCACTTGTATCAGATCATTTGGCTCCTCCCATCTTTATGTCTTGCACATTTCTGACAGAACCCACCCTTGCCCTGCTGTTTCTCTGGCTATGAGGAAGTTGCCTGCTTTGCTCAGGCAGCCTTGCTGCTTTGCACAACCAATTATATCTCTGCACATTGGTAACCAGGGGCTGGAGCCGTAGATTGAACAGACACCAGATCCTGGAGCTTTGAACTCCTCTGAGCTCTGCACCCTGAGAAGTTGGCACAGCTTAAGCCCAGGCTACCCATTCTTCACTTCTACAGGCACTTTTGTGCATTCCCTAATTGGGGAGCAGAGGGGCACATGCCATACAGGTTACTGATATTTTTATTTTTGTGTATAAAAATGAGCCAGATAACAGAAACACCACTGACATACATATATCTGTAGAAGCAGCAACTTGAAAGAGGAGACCCACGTGAGTGTGAAGAGCAAATGCAGGCATTGCATGGGGCATGAAACTTTTAAAGCTCTGAGCCAGACCACCAGAATTTGTGTCCAGGCTCTGCCTGGGTCTCCTGGTGTGTGAAATGTTGGAATAAGCATCATACATAGCATAATTATAGAACTCATAGGCTTGTTCAGAATTAAATGAATTAACAAAGCATTTAAAACAATGCCTGGTACATGTTAAACTCTATTTTTAAAAAAGTTTAAAAATCCTTACTTGAGGATTTGTTTATTGATTTTAGAGAGAGAGGAAGAGATAGAGACAGAGAGAGAGAGATATCACTGTGTGAGAGAAATGTTGATCAGTTGCCTACCATATGCAGCCTGACTGGGACTGAACTCCCAACCTTTTGATGTATGTATGCTCCAACCAACTGAATCAACTGACCAAGAACATTAAATTCTCTTTAAATGGTAGCTTGCCCAAGCCAGTATGGCTCAGTTGTTTGGAGCATTGTTCTCTAGACTATAAGGTTGCAGTTCAAATTCTGGTCAGGGCACATACTTAGGTATGGGGTTCATCCCGGGCCCTATAGGAGGCAGTTGATTGAATTTTCTCTCTCACATTGATGTTTCTCTGTCTGCATCTCTCTGCCCCTCCCTCTCTCTCTAAGAACAGTGAAAGAATGTTCTCAGGTGACAATAAAAATTTTTTTGAAAAAGAATCCTTTAAAAAATGGTATCTCACTGAAACACTTGAAAAAAGAGGAAAGATCTAATTTTGAATTCATAATCTCAGTGGAATCTGAGGTATATTTCTGTCAATATTATACGGACAATTTTCTATAGGAAAATAATAAACAGGAAAAAGAGAAGCCCTTAAGAAATTTTAAACAATCTCCCAAATTTAGTTTAAGAATAAAAAGGATGTTGCTAAAAACCAAGATAATGAGTAAGATGAATTCAATGAATTATCCCAGAGAACAGGGCAAAGAGAGAGAAAGAATGAAGCCAGGGTAAGAGGCACACAAGACAGCCACAGAATATCTTATATCTCTATAATATTGACCCAAGAAGTAGGAAACAAAGGAGTTGGAGCAGAATAAATTTTTTTCTCTTCAGAAAATTTTATTTCAGATTGAACAGACAATATTATTGAACATAAATCATGTTTTGAGAAATTTCTAAATTTCCAAGATAAAGGAAAAGTCCTATAAACTTTTTAGACAAGGCAAAAAAAAAAAAATGTAAAGAAGGGAGAATCAGACTGGACTTCTTAGGTATTGGATCTTTTACTCCAAATACTAAATGCTAGGAGAAAATAGAATAAGATGTAGAGTTCAGAGGAAAATGGATTGTGACTCCCAAATTCAATTTGAAGCTGTCTGACCTTCATGTGTGAGAGCAGAAGACATAAGCGAAGTTGGTTATTCCAGGAAGACAGGAAAGGGGGAAAAAAGAAACATCAAAAGAGTATAATATACAGAGGACTTAAAATAAAGGGAATAAGGTGTACATAATCAGTGGCCACAATGAATATGAATGACTTAGAAGCCTAATAAAAGACAAAGGTTGTTAAACTGAATAAACCAAAGCAAATAGATGTTACGCTGTCACCAAGTGATACTCAAATACAGGGCTGGCAATGTTAGTATCAGGAGAAACAAATTACTTGAAAAGTACCATAAGGGATATAGAGTACACTACTTTACATATTTTTTCTTTCTTTTTTTATTGTTGGTCAAGTACAATTGTTTCCATTCTACCCCAAAAAACTCCCCCCACCAACCCCAGCTACCCCCACCTCCCACCCTCAATCTTACCTGCCTTTGGCTTTGTCCATGTGTCCTTTATACATGTTTCTTGATGACCCTTCCCTCTTTCCCCCACATTATTCCCTCCCACCTTCCCTCTGGTTACTATCAGTTTGTTCTTAATTTCAATGTCTCTGGTTCTATTTTGCTTGCTTTTTTGTTTTGCTGATTAAGTTCCTCTTATAGGTGAGATCATATGGTATTTATCCACTAGGGAGATACAGCAATTGAAAACCTTTGCACATTCATTATAGCTTTTATAAATTCTAAGTAAAATATCAAAAATTGAATACAGAGTATAATAAAGGACAATATTTTAGGACAAGTAAAATTTAGTATAGTAATTTGGGGATGCTTTTATATCAGGAAATCTATCAAAATAATATACTTTGTTAAATTGATTGTTAAAAAGAAAAAACAATGTAATCATATAAATTCCTGTTTCAAGTATGTTTGATAAAGTGACTATTTCTGGTAAATACTCTTTATAAATTTGAAACTTAAAAATATTTTGAAACATTATAAAGGGTATTTGTTAGTAAATAAAAAACACTAAAAAAGAGACAGTCTTATTAAAATCATGAACAACACAAGGATGTCCACACTAATAGCTATTACTCATTTCTTTGGAAATTATAACTGAAACAACATCAAGAAAAATGTATGAGATATTAATATTATAAATGGCATATCAAATGATTATTATTTATACTTCATCTGAGTTTCTTCTGAGAAAGTTTAAGAGAATCATAATTAATATGATTCAGAAAGCTGGATAAAATCAACACTTAAGAATTTCATAGTGTTCCTATGCAATAGCAACAGGCTTTTACAAAAAGTAATTTAAAAATATTTATAATAATAACCCAAAACATAAAAGCCCAGATAACAAATCTATAGGCAATATGTAAGACCTAAATAAAGAAAACTATGAAATATTACTGAAGGACCTATAAGAAGATGTGAATAAGTTCAGAGACATATTATCAGCTTAAAGGGAAGACCCAATATTGTAAGGATGTTAATTTCACCCCTTGCTAGTAATATATAAGCTTAATGGAAACTCAATATAAATAATGATTTAAAAACTTTTGTGTATGATAAATTCAAATTATTAGGGCTAGATAAATTAAGTGGTAGTGAGTCAATTAGCTAACTAAAAAAGAGATCCTTACACAAAATCATTTCCAAATAGATTAATCAATTTGTCAAATACTTTTTATTATTGTTATTTTGTGGAAAAATATGGAAGTGTTTTTCTTTTTCTTTTAAATTTTATTTTAATTGTTCATGTACAGTTTTCTGTCTTTTACTCCCATCCCAGGCCACCCCCTGGCCCTCCCCACCTCCCTCCCATTTCCACCCCCACCCTAGTTTTAGGCCATGTTGTCCTTTATACTTGTTCCTCTAAACCCTTCCCCTTTTCCCCTGAAATTCCTTCCCCTCTCCCCTCTGGTCACTGTCAGCTTGTTCTTTATTTCAGTGTCTTTGGTTATATTTTGCTTGTTTGTTTGTTTTGTTGCTTAGGCTCCTGTTAAAGGTGAGATCATATACCCTTCTTGACAGCATGGATGGAACTGGAGAGCATTATGCTAAGCAAAATAAACCAGGTGGTGAAAGACAAATACCATATGGAAGTATTTTTCTTATTCTCTTTTTAAAGGCTGAGTGGGTAAAATCTTTCTAAAACCTGTTTCTTTCTTAAAAAAGAAAAATAAAGAAAGAAGTGCTATGTACTGAAATAAATTAAAGATAAATTAACATTAAAATTGAGGCCACAAAAAAGTAAAAGAAGTGCAGGTAAATATTTATTTGATTTTGGAATGGAGAATCTTTGAAGAAAAGACCTAGATACATGACACAGTTATTGCTTGTCTACTCATCACCTGCACTCTCCTTTCCACCTCATAACAGAACTCATATATTATTGAGAACAGCCATGTGCTTGGCCAAAATATTATACTTCCTAGCATTCCTTGTCAATAAGTTTAGACAATGATATTTTTGGACTACTGTGGAAGTCAGTTTTTATCCCTAGACTTTTGTTATGGTCTGGAATGCACATATAACTGTGGGGTTGCGGCAACTGTTTGGAAGTATATGTTCATAATGACAGAGCCAAGAAAAGAAAAAGGAGTCTGGGGACTTATTGACTTTGTGGAGCTGACATACCAACCCTGCACTACTTATCTCCAGATTTCATGTATGTGAGCAAATAAATCTTTATATATCTATCCTGCTGTGACTGGGTCTTTAGTATTAGCAGCCAAACACAATTTCTAACAGATAAAATCAAAACACCATAAATATGAGTGTTACAACTGCTATGTAGGACCCTGTGGTCATATCTTCACAATTACATATGTATATACCCTTTGACCTAGTCATCCAATTTCTGGGAATTTATCTTAAAGATAAATCTGCTCATGTAGAAGGCAATATGTGTAACAATGTGAGTTGCAGCTAAAGATTAGGAGCAATCCAACTGTCCATTATAAAAAAATGGTTAGAAAAAGCATGATTCATTCAAACAATGAAATACCATCATCTGTAAAAAAAAACAACCATTCATGTACTAATGGTAAATGTGTAATGGTGTTGTTAGTATATTACCTTTTGTGTAAAAGGGGGAGGGGTAAGGATATATATTATATTTTGAAAATGCATAAAAAATTCAGGGAGATTATACAAAAATTAATAATAGTGGTTATTTAGTGTAGGTAGGAGCGAAAATGGGCAATGGGGAAGGAGTAGGAAGGAGAATTTTAAACAATTTATACTTATATGTATTATTTTTGATCCATGTGAATATACTACCTACTTTAAAATCCTCACATAAGTGTAATTAAAAAGAAGGCAATAGAGCATCAAAGGTGAAGGCTTCTGGAATTACAGACATAAATGGGTGCCCTCTTTTGACTATGTGACTAGGGCATTACTTAACATCTGGGAGTCTTAATTTCCCTATTAGAGACCAGAGTAATAATACCCATCTCCTTAGGTGGTGGTGAGAATTAAATAAGATAAATTATGTAGAGTATATACCCCAGGTTAAACACACGGCAATAAACAGTTGTGGGGAATATGATTATTAGAAATTTTAAATGATAAAAGGGATATACCATTTGCCATAGAAATAGTAGAAAAAAGACTAATGTTCTTAGAATAAAATGGGATCCTGCAGATCTTTAAGTAACATGTGAACACTTGCCCTAAAGATGGAAAAACATCAAAAGGCAAATCTTTTATTTTGTCACTGATTGAAGACCTACTGTGTGCTATGCAATGCTCTGTTCTGCAGATACTGCTGCAAGCAACACCCTACAGATCACTCGCTGCCTTCCCACTGGAGAAATGTAAACCACTGGGAAATATGCGAGGAAATTCACTTTCACTAAAAATCAAATGCATGCAAATTAAACTAAAATAAGACACCATCTTTGGCTTCCCAAACTGAAGAAGATGAAAAGTTGTGAAAATATCCTGTTTATAGAAATGTGCTAAAAAACCTAAAAAATTGGCACACTGATTAATGCACAATTCTACTTCTAGGAATGTATCTTTTGCAAATAATCAGAAGTGCATTAAAAAGTATATAAAAGAACTTGTTCACCACAGTGTTTTTTAAAGCTCATGTCTCATAAAAAAAATCTTAGAAATGGTCATTGTTCCAAAGTAGAGAAATTGTTAAATAAATGATGGAAATAATGGAAAACAAAGCAGCTTTCAAAAAACAATATTATAGATGAAAATAAAACATATTGATTCAATGCTGGTTTTGTAAAATAAAATAGAAAAATAGAGACACTAAAAAGACACAAACAAAAATGTTAAGTGATGATTAGCTTTGACTATGGGTAGTCTTCATTTTTAAAGTTGTGTGGACTGAATATTTGCATACCTTCAAAATTTATATGTTAAAGCTCTAACCCCCAATGTGATGGCATCTTGGGGAAGGTAATTATGGTTTGATAAGGTCATGAAGGTGGGGCCATTATGAGGAGATTAGTGTTCTTTAAGAAGAGGAAGAGAGACCAGAGTTCTCTCTCCCTCCATGTCATGTAAGAACATAACAAAAAGGTGGCTGCCACTGGAAGGAGAGCTATTTACAGGAACTGATTTTGGACTTCCCAACCTCCAGAACTATGAGAAATAAATATCTGTTTTTTTAAGCCACCTAGTCTATGGTATTTTGTTGTAGCAACCTGAGCTAATAAAGACGAAAGTTGTGCTCTTTAAAAGTATGAGGGGGGACCTCCCCAAAACAGAATTTATTTATAAAAAATTGTGTATTTATTCTTACATGTTTAAACTTCAGTTGCCTTCAAAGTAATCTCAATTTGATGCAATCCACCTACCAAGACATTTTGTCCTCTGCTCAAAGCAGTTTTTGAACTTGTTGATTTTGATGCCTTTTAGTGTTTCTGTTGTTTTTTGTTTCATCTCTTCTGCATTGGCAAAATGTTTCCCTTTGAGGACTTTTTTCATCTGGGCAACAACGACAACCAAAAAAGATGCCCTGGGTGAGATAGGGAGGGTGGGACATGGGAATCATGCCATTTTTTTGGCCAAAAATTGCTGAACACTCAGTGTCATATGGGCAGGTGCTCTCATAAATTATCCATCATAACATGGGCAAGCACATTGAATGAGTCTTCAAAAAAAAAAAAAATACACTGAAGCCAAATACAGCCTCTCATAACAACACCAGCTGGTACACTGATACAGATGGGTTCCTAGAACACTCACCTAGCAGGGGAGCCTGTGCTACAAGGGGCCCATTGTCCAGATGATAATTTCAGTTTTTCCAGGCCCCCCTTCATATATATCGATTTATGGATATAGATAACTATATCTATACATATATTTATCTGTCTATACATATAGATATATCTCTATATATAGTACCTATATAAATTTGTTTATGTCTATATGGATAGAGAAATTGATGTTAGTTTTTTTTTAAATAGTAAAAGTGTTTTTTAATTGTTAGCTAATTTTAGTTCTTTCTTGAAATAATAAGCTTTATTTTTAGAGCAGTTTTATGTTCACAGCAAACAGAATGGAACATAGAGAGGATTCCCATATACCTGTCACCACATGTGTATGACCTCCCTATCTATGTACATTGACACAACAGTGGAACATGTGTTGCATGATGTGTTAGGGTTTTGTAAGATTTTATTTATTTATTTATTTATTTTTAGAGAGGGGGAAGGGAGGGAGAAAGAGAGGGAGAGAAACATCAATGTGTGGTTACCTCTCACGCACCCCCTACTGGGGACCTGGCCTGCAACCCAGGCATGTGCCCTGACTGGGAATCCAACTGTTGATCCTTTGGTTTGCAGGTGGGCACTCAATCCACTGGGTCACACCAGCCAGGCAAATTTATATCCAAAATAATAAGTGATAAAATCACTTATTATTCACCATAATTTGGAATTCTGATGATGTAACTGCTGAGTGAAATGAATCTCCTTCCAGGCACAAGATGGTTTGTAGAAACATCTGTTATCCTTTTTCTCTTCTGTGATCCAATTGCACAGCTCAACAACCAAGCTTCTCCTTTACTGTAGCCTTTTAGGGTATTTTCATGCAGTGTTAGAATAGCTAACTACAATTCAATTTAGAGTGAAACCAGGAGCATTAGTTTGATAGGGCTGCTGTAACAGAGTACCACAAACTGGATGGCTTAAACAACAGAAATTTATTTTTTCACAGTTCTGAAAGGTAGAAGTCTGAGAGCACAGTGTTGGCAAGGCTGTTTTTTCTGAGGCCCCTTTCCCTGGGCTGTCTTCTCCCTGTGTCTTCACAAGGACTTTCCTCTGTGTGTCAGCATCCTAATCTCTCCTATTCTTTGAGTATACCAGTCAGATTGGATTAGAGTCCACTCTAATGACCTCATTTTAACTTGATTGCCTCTTTAAAGACACTGCCTCTAAATACAGTTACTTTCTAAGTTACTAGGGGTTAGGATTTCAACCTAGGAATTTGGGGGACACAATTCAGCCCAAAACACCCGGTATCATGTTGTTGCAGCCATGGATGGCAGAGCAGGGGTGGGGAGACCCATCACTGTTGCCTCTCTCTGCCTCCTACATTTCTCTTCTATGCCTTTGGAGTTGCACCTGCCCTCATCTGTCACTCTCTTTGACAAAGCCACCTGTCAAAGTCACCCTCTACTGGGACAGACCATCACAGAAAGCCTTTGTCATTCCTGTTATCAAAAATGCTCTCCTGGATTTTGATGTCTTTGGGAGCATTCTCATATACTTTAGGGAAACTGTGTACTTGCTTGGGTGGAGATTAAGTGGAGACCCCATTAAAGGACATCCTTACAATGGTGTTGATGTCATATTTCCCAAGAAGGGTTCTCCTAATAAAACTGGTAAAGTTGGCATTAATGCTTCCTGTAACAACCAGAACCAATAAATAAAGACATGTATTGAATCTTTATGGGTGCTTCATTTAGATGCCAGAGATCTGAGAAGATGGCAGCTTATTCATCCTACAAAAACTATTTTAACATCTCATCTCAAGCCTACCATTTTATAGAGAGAAGGAAAGGGGTTTAGAAAAAGGTTATTCAGATAAGAGTTGCAGTCCAGAGGCATTTTCCTAGTATTTCTTTGTCTGCCAACTAACAATTCTTTATCTGCATCATAGAATTCCCTCCCTGGAACACAGTGGCTCAGATACCATCTCCATTGCTTGCAAACCCCTGGGGAACAAAGGTTGAATTGCTTGTCAGTCTCATGGAATCAGTAGGTGATATATTCCAGCTCCTGGAATAACAGCTTTCCATATCCATTAATCAGTTAAACCTATCAACCATAACTGAAGCTAAAATCTTTAACTCTTGAGTTCCCCTATCACTAAGAGCAGAGCTGTCTGCTTGTCTGAAATCTTCTTGAAGGTTACTGTTTGGCCAGCTAGATTTAAGGTGGGAGGGAGAAAGGGCACCAGAGCTCCATGATCCAGACTGCATAGCTGGCCCATGGGTGAGAGTGAGATCATTTTACATAAGGAAGGCAGGGCATTCTGGGAGGGAAAGAAAATCCATCTGAACCCCAGATTCCAAATCAGGTTGCTCTTTCATGATAGGCTAGTGTGGGTACATCAAGGGTAAGGGTAACAGCACAAAGCAACAAGGTCCCTACATTAAAGCCACCTTGAGGATAAAGGCAGGCCAGACTTAAGGCCAGTTCCTACACAAGGTGCAGGGGCTCAGAGAGGCTCCCTAACCCCCTCACCCCAGGCCTCCCCAGGCCTCCCCAGGCCTCCTTAGGCCTACTAAGGCCTCCTACTAGGGTGACTTGGGGAAAGTCTGGGAGTCTAGGGGATTGTAACTAAAAGGAGCTGTGGGCTTGGTGCCTGACTAAGATGGCACAGTGCCATCTATGTCTGCTCATGACACTACTGCTTCTGAAGCTTCAGAGTTCTTGGAGAACTGAAGACCTCCTTCTGGTAAGGTGTGTGGATGCTCAAGGCACTAGTTAAAAAATACCTGAGGAGCCAATCACACTGGAAAAGAAAGAATAAACCCTCCCCTTCTTGGTCTGTTTACTTTTCAGATTATTTGCATCACCTTCCTGTCCCCTCTCCACTTCAATGCATACACGCTCCCTTTATATTAAAAACATTCTGAGCACAAAGATCCTTGAAATGCCTCCATATCCTCATGGAGAAGTATTTAAAGTATTTGTTGCTGTGGCTTACTCTGCCTTACTTTTGGAAACTCATTGCCTCCTTCAGAGAAGCCCTTTCTAACCCCCTGTATGTCAATTACCATTTGATGTGTTTGTCTTGTCCATTAGACTGTGGGATGGTTAATTTTATGTGTCAACAGTTTAGGGGTGTCTGAACTGTTATTATTTTTTTACAATATATTTTATTGATTATGTTATTACAGTTGTCCCATTTCTCCCCCTTCAGTCCCCTCTGCCCTGCATACCCCTCCCACCCATATTCCCCCACTTTAGTTCATGTCCATGGGTCATACATATAAGTTCTTTGGCTTCTACATTTCCTATACTATTCTTACCCTCCCCCTTTGTATTTCTTACCTACCACCTATGCTACTTATTCTCTGTACCTTCCCCCCCTCTTCCCCTCCCCTGTTGATAACCCTCCAGGTGATCTCTATTTCTGTGTTTTTGTTCCTGTTCTATTGTTTGCTTAGTTTGCTTTTGTTTTTGTTTTAGGTGTGGTTGTTAATGATTGTGAGTTTGCTGTCATTTTACTGTTCATATTTTTTAACTTCTTTTTCTTAGATAAATCCCTTTAACATTTCATCTAATAAGGGCTTGGTGATGATGAACTCCTTTAACTTGACCTTATCTGAGAAGTACTTTATCTGCCCTTCCATTATAAGTGAAAGCTTTGCTGGATACAGCAATCTTGGATATAGGTCCTTGCCTTTCATGATTTGGAATACTTCTTTCCAGCCCCTTATTGCCTGTAGGGTCTTTTTTGAGAAATCAGCTGATAGTCTCATGGGAACTCCTTTGTAGGTAACATGCTCCTTTTCTCTTGCTGCTTCTAGGATTCTCTCCTTAATTTAATGTTGGGTAATGTAATTATGATGTGTCTTCGTGTGTTCCTCCTTGGGTCCACCTTCTTTGGAACTCTCTGAGCTTCCTGGACTTCCTGGAAGTCTATTTCCATTATCCCCTCCCCATCCCCTCTGGTTACTGTCAGTTTTTTCTTTATCTCAATGTCTCTGGTTCTATTTTGCTTGCTTGTTTGTTTTGTTGATTAGGTTTCACTTATAGGTGAGATCATATGGTATTTTTCTTTCACTGCCTGGCTTATTTCACTTAGCATAATACTCTCCACTTCTATCTATGCTGTCACAGAGGGTAGGAATTCATTCCTCTTACTTTCTGCTGCATAGTATTCCATTGTGTAAATGTACCATTGTTTTTTATCTGCTCATTTACTGATGGGCACTTAGGCTGTTTCCAGCACTTGTCTATTGTAAATTGTGCTGCTATGAACATTGGGGTGCATAGGTTCTTTTGGATAGGTGTTTCAGGATTCTTAGGGTATAATCCCAGCAGTGGAATTGTCAGGTCAAAAGGCAGTTCCATTTTTAGTTTTCTGAGGAGCCTGGACCATTTTGCAATTTATGAATCAAAGCAAGTGGGCTTCAAGACATTACACATTCTTATTGAATTCCTGACAAAATCATGATTTATATAAAATGTCTCACAAAATATGGCTGAAGGGTAATACTCAAAGCATTGCAGTAATTGCTACATTTTTCTTTGTCCAAATGCATATTAGTAGTTTTGCTTTTTATGTGAAGCTTAAGCTCCTGGCAAGGTATTTAGTATATTTCTTATAAAGCATCAGACACATTCTAGGTGTTAAAGAAAAGGTTAATTTCCTTTAAAAAATCATGTTGTGCAGAGAGCTTGCTCCTCTAGTTGCATGGAGGATGAACCTAATTTCCTTATTTATCTTCAATATTCTTCCTTCTGCCTTTGAAAGTCTTTCATTTAACATTAGCATTTGATTAACCTTTTAGTCAAGAGACATCTGGATTTTGTTACACACTATTATGATTCTGGCTTGCTTTTATTTCAGATAGTTTTCAAGTAGCCATATGCACCAGGCCAGGTAGTAAGATCTTTTATTGGTAATTTTTGGCAATAGGGCTCCAGGAAAAGTGGTACCCTCATTATGCAAAGCTTGTTCACTGTGAAGGCAAGAATAAGTGAGTAGTGATGGTGAGATTTTTTTCATTGTTACATAATTATTTGGAGGAAAGTCTTGGCCATCTATGTCTTACATTTATGCATATTTTCAGGCTTTGTAGTTTATATTTTGTATTAACTAAAATTTGTAAAATTACAATTTAACTGAAAAGACTAAAGATAAATCTATAGTTACTGTCATATGGCCATATTGTCAGAAGTGCCTGTGAATTCTGGTAGTAAGATGTTTTTCAAGTGTCCTCTGAAGCTGTATTGTTGATCCACAGGTGTGTCTGTGATGCACTAGGGTCTGGATGATGTAGACTATAGACTAACTCTTTGATTTGGAGGATGGAAAATTCTGTTTATAATTCTTTTTCTTCTTTAATCCTCACTCAAGGATATGTTCATTGATGTTAGAGACAGAGACATCAATTGGCTGCTTCCCACATGCATTTGTATCCATCCATCCATCCATCCATCCATCCATCCATCCATCCATCCATCCAATGCATTCATCCATCCACTTGTTACAGCATCTTTTTCTTTTCTGTTTGAGTGTAGCACCTTGAGGGAAGAGAACAGGTTCCTGTTTAGTTGCTCAGTGGGGTAGGACCAATATAAAGCATTCTTTGCAAATAGTTTACTAATTAATTGGGCTAATGCGGTCTAAGCTATTACACTTAGATAGTTGTAGCACCCTAGGTGTAGCACCCTAAAGAGGTTCCCAGTTCTAACTTTTCTTTAGGCAGGGCAATGAGCAATACTTTCCCCCCCTGAGGACAGGGAAGAAATAAGTGAACTGAGGTCTGAATAAATTTCAAATCATGGTAGCTGATCTATAATACTCACTCAGATTCATTCTCTTCAGCCTGTATGATAAATAGGAAAAAGATAAAGGTTTTAATTCATTAAAAAATAAGGCCTGTAATAACATGTTTTTTTTTCACAGCATGTATGCCATTTCGAAGGAACTATTTCCACTAATGAGTCTCTTTTGCTTGTCCATCAGTTACTAGGCACTTCTTAGGAAAAATACCCTTTCCTTTAATTAAGGAAGTTCTTTTCCAGGACTCCTTTGGAGATTTTACTTTTACCCTGAGCTACAGAAATAAGATGATGAGGAGGTATTATTTGGGTGTGAACTTATCTCTACTTGAAACAACAATGGGGTGCTTCCTCTTTCTTTCCTTGAATAAGCTAGCCTTAAAAAAAGCTAACAATAATATCTGTGTCAAAAATAAGCACAACCAATGAATGAAACGGATGTTCCATACTGAAAATTACATAGGCACTGACACAAATAGTAGACTGAAAGCCATTATCCTACCTCCTCTCGTTCCTTCAAACCTTAGCTATTACTGTATGATAGAATTTTTGAATACTTAACTGTACTGGACAGTAAGAAAGTGACCCCTTGGTTGAGGATACCATGAGAAATTCCTGAAATATGAATCAGAATAATAGAGAATATTGTTGGGCAGGAGAGAATTCTTACTGTGTATATGGCACTGGGAAACCCAAAGTTTAAGGACAGGGAAGTGTCCAAGGGAAGTCAAATAGTTTACTAGGGCATCATAGTAGGAATAGTCAAATAGGACAATAGAGAATTCCCCTACAATTCCCAGAGAAAGCCTTTGTCCACAGACAGGAGCAGTGAGTGTGGAAGTCAGGTGAGAGTGGCAGGGATATGTCCAGAGGGTTTAGAGACATCCTCGCTTCTATCAGAAAAGGTGCTTGAAGAATATCTTGTTTGCTGTACAAGCTGCCCACCACCTACTATTTCTTGACTAACAGTGATAGCATGCACAGGGATTCACAGCAATCAATAGGGAACAGTTAATGAGAAGATAAGTATATGATAAAAGGCTGACTAGTGATGAAAAGTCATTCCATCCATGTTAAGTGGGCAGAAGAATTAGAAAAAATAGGAACATTACATGTGGGTACTTAATTACCAACACTGATTATCCTGACTTGGTACAATAACTGGGTGAAAGGTCCTTGAGACAGTCTCAGCATCATTGTGGGGATGCAGGTATTACAGCAAGGGTTGGGACTAGTTGTACAAAGCATCCAAGTTTGGGGTCCTCTCCTTACTAAGACTTCTGTCCAAGAGGACAGGAGTACCTGACTTCAGAGTTCCTTGGCATTCCTTCTGGACTCCACTTTTCATCAGGGTCAGAAGAAGAGTCCAGTTAAGAATGGAGTTGCAGGATGGCTGAAACTTGGTGAGGGACTATCACATGTATGGGAGAAGTTTCCATTGTATAGTTTGGAAGATAAAGAGGTTGCCTTCAAAATCTGCCTAATGAGTTGGTAGTCAACATAATTGGTAAATCAACTGAGAAAGGGCATCACATGCTTTGGTGGTGAACATCATCAGGGCCATTTTGCAACTAAGTAAAAGATATCTTTAACAAGAATGTAAAGGGAGTCTCCAGGGAAAAGGAGAAGGCAAAGATAGCAGAATATCAGAATTGGCTATAAGTTGTATTTATATCACTTACTAGGCCTCCTGGCAGACTAAAGTGCAGTGGGTAAAGGAATAATCCAGTGAGGTTAATGAAGAACAAATCAGAACAAATAATTTGTGCAGCAGGCATAGGGTCTCCAAACTGTTGACTTGGGAGTTTATCACTGGTTATCCTTTAATTGCCAATATACCTATTTGACCAACTAGAAAGCTTAAAGGGACATTGAGAATGGCAATTAGTTATGCAGGCTTCATTTTGATGTTAAACACCTCACTTTAGGGATATCTCATTATCACTTGCTGAAGGGAGGAATAAGAGGAATAAATGAAGAATCTTCTATCCATCTTAGATATGAAAGATGCTGGAGCATTTCCCTAACCAAAGTATTGTGGAACAAAATCATCTTCTTATTACATATGTCCCATTATAGTTAAGCATAGGTCTCCTATGACTTTCACAACTCATTATTCTGTTTCATTACATGCTATCCATCATAGGATGTACTAGATGTAACATCCTGTGTGGTCTACCACACAGGTGACCACTGATACTAGAAACATTGGTTATCAAATATCCCAACAGTTGGTGAGTCCATCCCAAAATGGGATAAAATCAAGTGGGAGCAGGCATAATTAGTAAGGGCACCAGTAAACTTCCTCTGGGTGACTCTGAGAATGAGGAGAAGGCTCTGCCACACAAAGGGCCCACAACCAATTTCTAAGTGACATCATTTTGGGTTATGGCCTATTAGTACAGGAATGAAACACAACTTTGACCTATCAACTCCATTTCTGGTGCTCTTCTAAAGAAATAATTGTACATGTACACAAAGAGGCATGAAATGTTGTTTATGTAGTGAAACATTTGAAATAACTTAAATTTCCTTCAATAGGTAAATAGTTAAATAAATGGTGTACATACTTTTCTGAATGCTATACAGTATTTAATAAAAAATGCCAATACATATGTATTTATAAGCCAAATTCTTTATACCGCTAAATAAAAAAAAGGAAGTTTCAAAATAACATACCATGTGATCCATTTTGGTTAAAAAAGGATTTTTTTTTTTGTGATTGTAAACAACACTGCAATGAACATAGGGGTGCTTATGTTCTTTAAAAAAATTGATTCTTAACTGGACTGCAAATTCCATGAAGAGGAAAATTATATATCAGCAACTTTCATCTGTAGGTGAAAATATACATAATAAACTAAAAAAATCCTGTCTATTTCCTTATGTACACATGTAGCCATGTAAGCATATAGAAAAATATCTGAAAGATGCACACTAAATTGATAATAGTGTTTTCTTTTGGGAAGAAGAGTGAGATAGATGGGGGCCAAGGACTTTTTTAATCTTCTCCATTTATTTGAATTTTTGGCAAAAAATGCATCCATGTATTGCTTGTATAATTAAAAATGCCTACATAAAAAAGTATTTTTTAAAGCAGTTTGAATCAACACTTTGAGAGTAGAATCAGCAATTTTACCAAGGAAGAAAGGATATTTACATGTGGGTGCCACACAGACACACTCTAAAACACTTTATGTTTTTTTTTTTTTTAATATTTTAGGCTTTGAACAGAGTACCCAAATGTCATGCCAATTAAAAAAAAAAACCACTAAACTTTCATGGAAAAATAAAAGTAAATCAAAAGAAAAAACAAAGAAAAATAAAATTTATTACAAAATGAAGAGAATTAAGAGCAGAAACAAATTCTAGAAGAATATAGCATATTTTACATCATTCTCTACTTTGGTGAATTGGGGAAAAAGCATTTACCAAATGTCATAAGTTTACCATCTATCTGTACCAGCCAGCTAGACATTATACATGACACATGTGTCTTCTCTACTAATTCTTTAATATTAGAAAAAGTGCATTATGCTGTTTAAATCTCCACAGTAGCACTTAATTTGGGAGGAGCCATCCGAAATACTCAGATTTCTCATCATATTCTCATGTTGGTTTTCAGTAATATTCAAGGGAGACCTTTGGCCAATACACCATTGGAGCCATCTAAAAGGCAGTAGAAATTTTACTCACTGAACAATGGATATTTCCATGAAAAACAGAAAAAATTAAGACAGTAATTAAAGGATTATACATCATATATTCTGTTGAGGGAAAGACCAATTCTTCTTATGTATATCTTTTAAAGTTAAATCAAGTGAAAGAATGATATATAATACTTAAAAAGAAAGAAAGATCTAAAGTAAAAAAAGTGGGTGTATTTTGAGATTACACTGCTCCCCTCAAATCGGTGCTCCTAACTTTTAAATGAGTTTTGAATCAGGCAATCAGCTAGCATTTAATGAGTTTATTATGTATATTTTCACTTACAGATGAAAATTGCTGATATATAGTTTTCCTCTTCATGGAGTTTTCAGTCCAGTTAAGAACCAATTATTTTTAAAGAACAGAAGCACCCTTATGTTCATTGCAGTGTTATTTATAATCACCAAGATATAGAAGCATCCCAAGTGTCTATCAGTACATGAGTGGATAAGACACTATAGGGAAAAAAAGACAACTATAGGATATTTACACAATGGAATACTACTTGGCCATAAAAAAGAGGAAAATTTTACCCTTTGCAACAGTATGGATGGACCTGGAGAACATTATGCTAAGTGAAATAAGTCAGCCTGTGAAAGACAAATACAACATGATTTCACTCATATGTGGAATCTAATGAACAAACTAAACTAACAAGGAAAATGGGGACAGACTCATAGATGGAGAGCAGGATGAAAGTTCTGAAAAAAATAAGAAAATCTCATTTACAATAGCACCAGAAAGCAAAATACTTAACAATAAATTTAACCAAAGAGTTGAGAGTCATGTACACTGAAAACTACAAAATATTACTGAAATAAATTAAATAATACACAAATTAATAGAAAGACATCACCTGTTTATTGATCAGAAGACTTAATATTGTTAAAATGGTCATATCATAAAATGGTCATATAAAGCAATCTGCCAATTTAATGCAATTTCCAAAAAAAGGACATTTTTTTATGGGAATAGAAAAAACAATTGTAAAATTTATATGGAACTATAAAGGGCTCCAAAACAATTTTGAGGAAAAAAAAAAAAACAAAGCTGGAAATGCACACTTCCTGATTTTAAAACTTACTACAAAGTTACAGTAATCAAAACTATATGGTAGAGGAATAAAGAGAGATGCATAGACTAATAAAATGGAATAGAAATCCTAAATGTATGATAACCAGTGTTGTCAAGGATGTGGAGAAAAGGGAACACCAGTACACTGTTGGTAGGAATAAAAATTGGAACAGCCATTATGGAAAACAGTAGAAAGTTTTTTCAAAAAATTAAAAATAGAATTAGCATACAATCCAACAACCCACTTCTTAGTATTTACACAGAATTAAAATTAGGTTCTTAAAGAAATATTTGCATACTATATTCATTGCAACTTTATTCACAATAGCCAAGAGGTAGACACAACCTAAATGACCACTGAGAGATTAGTGGATAAAGAAAATGTGGTACATACATAATAATGGGATATTATTCAATCACAAAAAGGAAATCTTATCATATTCTACAACCTGGATAAACCTTGAGGACATTATGCTAAGCAAAATCAGCCACTCACAGAAGGAAAAATGCTGCAAGATTCCACTTGTATGTATGAGGTACCTAAGGTAGCCAAACTCATAGCAGCAGAAAGTAAAACAATGGTGGTTGTCAGTGCCTCCAGGGATGGGAAAACAATAGTTGCTGTTCAATGAATGTAGAGTCTAAGTCACACAAGTTATAGAGACCTGCTGAACAACATTTATGCTTACAGTTAACAAAACTGTATTGCATACTTTAAAATATGTTAATAGGGTATACTTCATGTTATATATTATTTACTACACACAAATAATGTCATTGATTTAGTTATATTGGGAAGCTGGAACATAAGTGCTTGTCAAGGGGTACATCAACAAGATGTAAACTGATTTAGACTGTGACATCCCAGAATAACTAAAAAATTAGAGGCAACAACTGCATATAAAGGCAGGAGAGGGGTTAAAAACTTGTATGAAGAGTAACCAGTGACATTGGGAAGTTGAGCCACAAAGTTTCCATGGTGGAGACAAAAAGCACACCAAGGATTGGGAATAGATTTCATATTAAAAGTGGGGATTAATTGAAATGGTCTCACTACCCAAGGTTAGATCCCAGAGCACAAGTAGCCAGAATTTTCTCTCCAGAATGGATGTAGATTTATTCTTCTTTGAAAAGCTGACATGCCCGAGAGGTAAGACCTACAGTTATCAGGGTGGGGGAGTACCAAACAACTGGCTGTTCTCTACTAATGTAAATAGGAGTTCTAATAAATTTTAAAATATAAATAGAAAGATAAAGATCATAGGCATTTGAGAAAATACTGTAAATAAAAGTTTAGGCAAATAAACGCTAACATAAACCATAAAATAGTGAACTTAGAAAAAAACATAATGCAGAGAGCAGAACAAAACTTTAAATGATCAAAAAGAAACATCTAGAGAAAACAGAAATTGCATCAATAAAACAAGAACATGATGGTAGAAGAACAAAAAAGAGGTGTTACATTCAAAAATATATATACTTATGGCACATGCATGTATGTGTGTATGTATGCATGCATGTCTGTACATATTAGAAAATCTCCCATAAACATAGAGAGGAAGGACAAATAATGTGTAAAGCCAAAAGGGAAAACTAAGAAAGATATAAGATTGGGATTTCATTGAATCTCTAAATTGCTTTGGGTGGTATGGACATTTTGATTATGTTAATTCTTCAAGTCCATGAACATGGTATATGTTTCCATTTGTTTGTGTCTTCTTTAATTTTTTTCTTCAGTGTTGTGTAGTTTTCTGAGTAGAGGTCTTTTACCTCCTTGGTTTATTCCTAGGTACTTTTATTTTTTTCCCACTGCTGGGATTATACCCTAAGAATCCTGAAACACAAATTCAAAAGAACCTATGTGCCCCAATGTTCATAGCAGCACAACTTATAATAGCCAAGTGCTGGAAACAACCTAAATGAGTGGATTACATTTACACAATGTAATACTACTATGCAAGAGAAAGAAAGAAAGAGCTCTTATCATTTGCGACAGCATGGATGGATCTGGAGAGCATTATGCTAAGTGAAATAAGTCAGCTGGAGAAAGAAAAATACTATATGATCTCATATATAAGTGGGACCTAATCAACAAAGCAAACAAGCAAGCAAATTAGAACCAGAGACCTTGAAATAAAGAACAAACTGAAAGTAACCAGAAGGGAGGGGTGAGGAAGATAACAGGGGAACAAAGGGAAAGGATCATCAAGAAACATGTATAAAGGACCCATGGACAAAGCCAAAGGGAGATAGAATCAAGGGTGCGAGGAGGGGATGGGTGGTGTGGGGAAGAGTGGTGGTGGTGGTGGGAGATGGAGATATCTGTATTTGAACAACAATAAAAAATAAAATGAATATACATTACTTAAAAAAAAAGAAAATGAAAGCAAGCTGTAAGATCAATTTTATCTTTTACCCAACAGCTAACTGACAGTTCTCTAGAAAATAGAGAACACAGAAAGAAATAATCAAAATAATAATAATAATACAAAAAATGTTCCAGAAGTGAAGGGCACAAGTCTCCAAATTGAAGGGGCTCACTATGTGTCAAACAAGAATCAGAATGATTATCAGATCCTCAACAGCACTACTATAAGCAAAGATAATACAGTGACAATTTGAAGAGATGTTTATTTCTAATACAATAATCTCTAACAATGATCTATAACCAGCCAAACTATTAGTGAAGTTGAATGCAGAATAAAAGTCTTAAAAGTATTATGCCTCATGAGAGACATTCTCCACCAGAATAAGAGAGTAAATTGAGGAAAAAATATATATAAGATCTAGGAAAGAGGAATTCAATACCACACAGCTAAAGGGAATTTCTGGAATGATGGTGAAGGAAGCCCTAGTATAAGATGTGTGAGCTGGTCCAGAGAGCAACTACTACATAGTGAAGCAAAGAGATGGTGGCTCCAAAGAGGGTCACTCAACTAAATAAAGGAACTGATCATTTAATCACAACTGTCTGACTATACTGAGAGGGGATAGAAAACTGATGAACAGTTTAGGGAGAAAATTAGACATAGAAACACAGGAAACTAAGAAATTAAAGAAAAAAGGCAATTATAAACTCCAGGGTGGAAAAAAATCTGTTTGGTAAAGAAGAGGCAACTGGCTTAACTAGCTAAACTGTGAATTATATTTAAATACTCAAATAGTATAAAAACTGAATATTAATTTAGCCCCATATTGTGATATAACTATAAAAGCCAGAAGAAATATCAATATTGTGTGTGTTGCACTTGAGAAAGTCAAATCCTCATCTTCCATAGAAGATAACCAGTAGACTACATCTGAAATGAAAAAAAAAATCAATGCATTTTAGTATACACATATTATTTAAAATGCGGAGTTAATATGACAGACATGAGATTGGGAGAGGTATTACAAAAGATTGCTGTCTTTAATGTTAAGTCTTGCATTTAATTTAAAAAATTGTATTATTTTGAGAAAAATAACAGTGAAAATAAGACCATCTACCTATAACAAAATATGATGTATTTATGATATATGTGTAAAATTATAAAAGGACAACAATAAATTAAAGTGCTAACACAGGTAAGTTTCCAGAGATCAATGTCAGTTACTGTGTAATTATATGCTAGAGAACAAAATATAATAACCATGACTATTATCTTTTGATCACTTAACATTTGTTCATTTAATGCTCACATCCACCCTTGAGATAGATTCTATTATTATTAGCCACATTTCATAGATGAGATTATGAGAAACTAAGTAACTAATTTAAACTTACGCAGTTGGAAAATGGAGTGGTGGACCTGAGATACAGATTTATGAAATCCTCTTCAATTTTTAAAGAAATAGAGAATAAAAACCAGACTTGTTCCTGAAACCCCTTCCCCTCCCTCCCCCACTATCCCCTCCCACCTCCCCTCTGGTTACTGTCATTGGAGAAAACCAAAGGTGGGGAGTGGGGTTAGGGGAAGGAGTTGGGAATGACTGGGAGTGGTGGGGGGAAAATACAGACAACTGTACTTGAACAACAATAAAAAAATAGAGGGAAAAATAAAAAATATAAAATATCTAAACTTTATTGACCACTTGATATGGTGGACTTCAGAATATTGAAACAGACTACATATCTGGAATAAACCCTCTTGGTGACGGTATGTAATTCCATTTATATTATATTTATAATTGTTTTATAATGATGATGGATTCAATTTACTAATGTTTTATTGAAGATTGAGCATCTAAGTTCATGAGAAAAAAATCAGATTTGTATGGAACCACAAAAGACCCTGAATAGTCAAAACAATCCTAAAAAAAAAAAAAGAACGAAGCCAGAAGTATTACAATACCTGACTTCAAATTATATTGCAGAGCTATAATAATCAAAACAGCATAATATTGACAGAAAAATAGACACATTGACCAATGAAACAGAATTGAGAGCCCAGAAATAAGATCACAGGCATATGGGCACATCATTTTTGACAAAGGAGCCAAAAACACAGTGGAGAAAAGAAAATCTCTTCAATAAATGGTGCTGGGACAATTGTAAAGCCACAATGATTAGATTATACCTTGTTCCCTTGCACAAAAATTAATTCAAAATGCATCAAAGACCTAAACATAAAATTTGAACGCAGAAGAAAACATAGGTACTAAATTTATGGACCTTGGTTGCAGAGAACATTTTATGAATTTGACCTCAAAAGCAAGGGAAGTAAAGGCAAAAATAAATGAATGGGACTATGTCAAACTAAAAGCTTCTATAGAGCAAAAGAAATTGATGACAAAACAAAAATACAATCAACCAAACCAGAGATGACATTTGCAAACAACTCTGACAAAGGATTAATATCCAAAATATATAAAGAACTCATACAACTCAACACCAAGCAAATAATCCAGTTAAAAAATGAGCAGAGAACCTGAACAGACACCTCTTCCAAGAAGACATACAAACAGCCGATACTTTTATGACAAAATGTTCAACTTCACTAGCTATTATGGAAATGCAAATTAAAACTAAAATGAGATACCATCTCACACCTGTTATAATGGCTATTATCAATAAGATGCATAATAACAAATGTTGGAGAGGTTGTGGAGAAAAAGAACCCTCATTCATTGCTGGCCAAAATGTAAAATGGTCAAGCCACTTGTTTCATATGGAAAACAATATGAGGGTTCTTCAAAAACTTAAGACGAGTTACCATATGACCCAGCAATCCTTCTTCTGGGTATCTACCTGAAAAACTTGAAAACATTTATTCCAAAGATGTATGCAGCCCTATGTTCATTGCAGCATTATTTATAGTGGCCAATACATGGAAACAAAAAAAGTGTCCTTTGATAGAGGATTTGATAAAGAAGAATGTAGTGATTGCAGAGGGGAGAGAGTATAAGGAGACTAAATGGTATGGGAAAAAATACAATAAAAAAATTTTAAAAAAGAAAAGATGAAATACTGCCATTTGCAACAACATAGATGGATCTTGAGGATATTATTTTTTTCTTCACTTTTAAAATTTTAATTGTTGTTCTTATACAGTTTTCTGTCTTCTACACCCATCCCAGCCCACTGCCCCAGCCCTCCCCAGCTCTCTCCCATTTCCATCCCCCCAGCTTTTGTCCATGTGTCTTTCATACTTGTTGCTCTAATCCCTTCCCCTTTTCCCTGGATATTCCTATCCCTCTCCTCTCTTGTTCTCAATTTCAGTGTCTTTGGTTATATTATGCTTGTTTGTTTGTTCTGTTGATTAGGTTCCTGTTAAAGGTGAGATCATATAGTATTTGTCTTTCACCTCTTGGCTTATTTCGCTTAGCATAATGCTCTCCAGTTCTATCCATGCTGTCGCAAAGGGTAGAAGCTCTTTTTTTCTTTCTGCTGCATAGAATTCCATTGTGTAAATGTG